>JADEYB020000468.1:0-10785 GCA_015832495.2 Alces alces
CGTGCCACAACTACTGAAGCCTGCTTGGCCTAGACTCTGTGCTCTGCAACAAGAGAAGCCACAACAACTAGAAGCTCGCACACCAAACGGAAAGTAGTCTCCATAGCAACGAAAACCCAGCACAGCCAAAAATGAATAAATAAGTAAAATCTTTAAAATTACTCCACAAGTAGACATTGTTCAACACAGGGAATATAGCCAGTATTTCATAATAACTATAAATGGAATAATCTGTTACTGTTGTTTTTCAGTCCCTAAATCATGTGTGATTCTTTTCAACCCCATGGACTGTGGCATACCTGGCTCCTCTGTCCTTCACTATCTCTCAGAGTTTGCTCAGATCATGTCCGTTCAGTCAGTGATGCCAGGCAACCATTTCATCCTCTGTCATCCCCTTCTCCTCCTGCCCTGAATCTTTTCCAGCATCTGTGTATCAGGTGGCCAAAGTATTGCAGTCTCAGCTTCAGCACCAGTCCTTCCAATGAATATTCAGGGTTGACTTCCTTAAGGATTGACTGGTTCGCTCTTCTTGCAATCCAAGGGACTCTCAAGAGCCTTCCTCAGCACCACAGTTCAAATGCATCAATTCTTCAGTGCTCAGCCTTCTTTATGGTCCAGTTCTCACATCAGTACATGACTACTGGAAAGACCATAGCTTTGACTAGATGGATCTTTGTTGGCAAGGTGATGTCTCTGCTTTTTAATATGTTCTCTAGGTTTATCATGGGCTTCCTTGGTAGCTCAGCTGGTAAAGAATCCACCTGCAATGCAGGAGACTTTGGTTCAATTTCTGGGTCAGGAAGATCCACTGGAGAAGGCATAGGCTACCCACTCCAGTATTCTTGGGTTTCCCTGGTGCTCAGATGGTAAAGAATCTGCCTGCAATGCAGGAGACCTAGGTTTGATCCCTGGCTTGGGAAGATCCCCTAGAGAAGGAAATGGCTACCCAGTTCTCCAGTATTCTGGCCTGGAGAATTCCATGGACTGTACAGAATTCCATGGGGTTGCAAAGAGTCAGATACAACTGAGTGACTTTTACTTTCTTCACTTTCTAGGTTTACCATAGCTTTCCTTCCAAGGAGCAAACGTCTTTTAATTTCATGGTTGTAGTCACCGTCTGCAGTGATTTTGGAGCCCAGGAACATAAAATCTGTCACTGCTTCCACTTTTTCCCCTTCTATTTGCCACGAAGTGATGGAACAAGATTGTGAATCACTATGTAATATTATGTAATATTGTACATAAGTAAAATATTATACTTATGTAATGTGTAAGTAATATGTAACAGGTAATATGTAACTTATGTGATATTGTACATCAACTATTTGTTCTTATTGCTTAGTCACTAAGTCATGTCTGACTCTTTTCAACCCCATGGAGAATACCTTGCCAGAAGCCTCTGTCCAGGGGATTCCCCAGGCAAGAATATCAACTATACCTCAATCCAAGAAAATGTAAAATACAAATAAATAAACAAGTACATCTATAACATCCTGAAATGTACATTTTCTCAGATCCTTTGCTTCGGGATTTTAAGAAGAATTTGGAACCAATGTTTCTATGTTAAAGTAGAATGCTCAGGCCAAGATGACCAGAACCAACCCCACTGAGCTCTTGAAGCAGAGACAGAACAGGCCCAATCTTGCAGTATCCAGCAGATTATCTCCCATTTGGAAATAGGCAGAAGCTAAAGATATACAACATACTTTCCATTAGATCCCTATTTTATTTCCTTTGTGGCCACATGTGTCTGTTGAATCTTGACCACAGAATCAGAATGTTGAAAGACTTTGAGGGTTCATCGAATCCACACCCAGGCTCATAGGAAGACCTCCCACTAAACCTCCAGACACATGGGGGACTTTATCCTGTTTTTAAGACCTCCATGAAGGCTTTACAAAAAGTATTCAAACACGAGCTCTCCTGCCAGCAGGAGACTCGGCTGGTTGAATCTGCCTTGGCCCCACCCCCATTAATCAATCCCACCCCAGCAAAGAGGAACAGGCCCCTTGTCCCTGCTCTAAACATCCCAACATCTGCCTGCGCTCCTGTGCCTGATGTTGCCTGATCCACCCCCAAGTCAGCAAGTTCAGTTCAGTTCAGTCGCTTAGTCGTGTCTGACTCTTTGCGACCCCATGGACTGCAGCATACCAGGCTTCCCTGTCCATCGCCAACTCCCGTGGTCCACTGGAGAAGGGAATGGCAAACCACTTCAGTATTCTTGCCTTGAGAACCCCGTGAACAGCATGAAAAGGTAAATCAACAAAGCCCTGCTCTAAGTTGGGGTCAAGACACAGGTGTGGGTCATTTCCCCATGCTCCGATGAGCCCCCATGTGACCATCAGCAGCACTTCTGCCTCAGAGAGGCCACCATTAGGGAAGGCAAATTTCTGAACACTGGGAGCTTTGGATGTTTTTCATTTGTTTAGCAGTACCATGCATGTGGGACCTTAGTTCCCCAACCAGGAATGGAGCCCACACCTCCTGCATTGGAAGCACTAAGTCTTAACCACTGGACCTCTGGGGAAGTCCCTGGAAGGTTTTATTCTTCACAAGGAAAAAAGTTTCACAGATCACATATTAGGGAGGCTGCATGTGGCACCTGATATGAAATATTGGCCTTTTTTTTCTAACAATGGATTGATCATTATTTAGCCTCCCCAAATCAAACTTCCAACCAAGACTCAAGGTTTACAGGGCCAGCTTCTAATAGAATTCCCACTCTGCCAGCTTGAAGCAGCAGGTAAGTAAGCTGTGTGTCCCTCATTAATATGAAAGAATTGAGGTGCTAGAAACAGCCCCAGGACTAAAGAAACAGGTACTAAGCAGGCTGGTTCCTGGGAAACGTTTATGGCCAGAAAACTGAGTGAGACACACACCTTCAGCTGGAGGGGTCAGCTGCCTTCCTCTGTCGCCCACGGTTATCATTCCACCTCGGAGGGGTTCCTGCAGCAGCCTTCCTCCACTTCCCCGGCAGTGACTCAACATCCCCTCACGTGTGCATGCTCAGTGCTTCAGTCACGACCTGTTCTTTGCAACTCCATGGGCCATAGCCCACCAGACCTCTCCGTCCATGGGATTTTCTAGGCAAAAATGCTGGAATGGGTTGCCATTTCCTTCTTCAGGGGATCTTCCTGACCCAGGGCTCAAATCTGCATCTCCTGCGTCTCCTGCATTGCAGGTAGATTCTTTATGGCTGAGCCGCCAGGGAAGCACATTCCCTCATTGCTGTTGTTCAGTCACCCAGTCATGGCCAACTCTTTGCAGCCCCATGGATTGCAACACACCAGGCCTCCCTGTCCCTCAGCATCTCCCAAGTTCCCAGGTGGCGCTAGTGGGGAAAAAAAAAACCCAAAAAACCCACCTGTCAATGCAGGAGACATAAGAGATAAGGGTTCAATCCCTGGGTTGGAAAGATTCCCTAGAGGAGGGCATGGCAACCCACCCCAGTATTCTTGCCTGGAGAATCCCATGGACAGAGGAGCCTAGCAGGCTACATCCATAGAGTCAAAAAGAGTCAGACATGACTGAAGACACTTAGCAGGCACACAAGGAATTAGTAACATTCCCTCATAGTGGTCATCAAATAGCCAACAGGGAAATTTGGGAATTTTCAAAAAGTAATCAAAGCAGCTTGGATCATGTAAAGAAGTGGAGTGGTTACTGCACCCCTAACCTTCCGCAGTCCACCCTGGAGACTGAAGAGCCATCACCCACTGCGGGAAGCGGAGCCCTCTTTCACTATCTGCCTCTGTTTCAGCCACAGAAGCAGAGAGGCCTCAAGCTTGTGAAGAGAAGGAGCCCGGGGTTACTGATGTGACGATCCACTCCAGTCTTCAATGACACAATCCTGGAAGGAACCCAAGACCCAGCTGGAACTGGAGAGCCTTCAGGAGCAATCTCTAGTCAGATGGCTCAGGCTTTCAAAAGCCCAGACTCCTCAAACCAAAACTGTATCCCAGAGAGTTAGATCAACCATCTACGCCCTTGCAGATGAAACCACTTGCTTCCCTTTAACTTTCCACACGTAAGTTTTCTCTGAAGGCCTCCCTTAAGCTAAAATTAGATTGAGATATTTAGTGTAACAACTATGAAATGCCCCCCCCCTTCATTTATCACAATCATCTTTCAATTTGTATCCCTATTCACTGAAAACTCACATCCAAGTTCCTACGACCCCTAACTACTCAGATGACCTTGAACTGATGTGTGAATTTGGATGCTGTTAAATCGCTGTTCCCAAAGCTGGGGTCTTCCTTTCTTTCACACGGTGACTTGCCCAGACTGAAAGAGGACATTTTTACATGGCCAACAGATTGCTTACACAAACTAGCTTCACGTGACTTTTAAGCACATAAATTACACCATGATAAAGCTTTCTCTTTGGGGGTTTGTAACTAGACTGTCATAAATAGCAGACATGATCACCTTCGGTCCATAATCCAGACGCCACGGTCTTCCAGTGCTAGCCACACGATTCTTAGGAAGGGGAGCAGCGCCCCCTGCTGGTCTGCCTTGCAGGCTGAGTTTTTACAAGTGGGAAATCGGGGTACAAAGCCGTTTGATGCTGAAATCCCTTGTAGTTAAGAGGGGAAATGAGGGTTTGAATACAACGCTCTTCATTTCCTCAGCAACACGCTGCAGCAAAGAGAGGCTCACGTTTCTCTCATTATTATTTCTAGCATTTAATATAGCCAGTCACATTAGAACTGATGACACCTCCATGGCATTGTTCCCCATTACTAATGGGGTGTGACAAAACTAAGAGGACTCAACTCTTTCCACTCTGTGTCATACTTCCACCCCTGGACAAGAGACAAGCATCACTGGCAATCTTTGCACTGGTCCCTGGAGAACCACAGCAGGACAAGGACAGCCCACTTGAGATGGCAGGCTCTGACTCTGTCCTACTCAGCTTATGCTCCAGACACCAATGAAGAGCTTGAGTCTGCAGGAAGAAATCCCTAAGCATCAGATCCCATACAGATTATAAAACCTGACCCGGAAGTGGCTAAAATCCCCGACCATTTACTGCCCAAAGAATGTCTATGGATCCAGAAAACCAGGAGACCCTTTGGGTGGCTGGGGTGTATAGCCTGGTAAAAGCACAGTCATTCACTATTGAACAAAAATATCATTGTGTTCAACAAACATTTAGTGAGCACTGACAATACCCGGGCACTGCACAGACATCAATGATAAAATGGTAAACAAAAATAACTCAATAAAACCTGCTTGCTGTCCAGAATGCACATGTTACAAGCCACATCAAAGGACAGAGAGGAAAGGCACACGGGTCACAGGTCATATAACGTCTAGGAGGGTGGACACGGTGTCACTGAGGAAGTGACATTAGAGCTGAGGCCAGAAGGAAGAAGGGGAGTTACTGGAGGTTGAGGGGGAGCATTCCAGGCAGAGCAATGAGCCCATGAAAAGCAACTAAGTGCTAGGCAGAGCGGTCAAGTCATTGGGTGTGAGACTGCCATGGGTGTCCGTGCCCTTATGGCAGTATTTCTATCTGACTCCAGAAAACATTGTGAAAGTCAATAAACCTGTCCCAGCAATTCACCAAACTCCTGCAGCAAACTGAGTCACCAGATTTTGTCTCCGGAAATGAGAGAATAGTGGCCAAGCCTTCCACAAAATGGGCAGTCCTCCGGTCCCAAAGTCTACCAGCTGGGAGTTCTGGATCCCACTGCTGCTGTCTCTGTACAAATAACAGACTCCGGATCTCTCAACCTCCCGGACCCAGGCATGCTTCGTGTACTTCATGGTGACTCCACACTACGAAGTCCCAGAATTTCATCCTAATCTTTGACAATGCCTTGGGAAGATTATTTTATTTTGGCTATTTTAACAAGCACTCACTTAGAACTTAATTGTGTGCCCGATAGTGGTAAAGAACCTGTCTGCCAATGCAGGAGACATAAAAGATATGGGTTCAAGCCCTAGGTTGGTAAGATCCCATGGAGGACAGCAAGGCAACCCACTCCAGCATTCTTGCCTGGAGAATCCCATGGACAGAGGAGCCTGGTGGGCTACAGTCCATGAGGTCACAAAGAGTCAGACATGACTGAATGCATGTGCCCAGTGAGTGCTAAGTGCTTCACAAATAGTAACTCATTTAATCCTCATGATAATCCTATGAGGTAGTTACTAACATTATTCACACATTACTAATGGAGCAATTGAGGCACCAGAAGATGAGAAACTTTTCTAAAGTCACTCAGTCAGTAGGTGGCAGAGACACACTTTGGCTTCTGGAAACCAAGCTCAAAACTATCACTCCAGGCAGCCTCCTCTTGCTAACAGTAAGTCTTAAGAATCATTCAAGCAACAGCTCTTTTTTTACCTAGATGTAAAGTCTATGTCTCAGAAGGATACACTCTATCAATTCTGCCTCTTAAATCTATCTTGAGTCCTTGTCTCCCTCCTGTTGGCTTCTGCACCAGCCCCGATCCATTCTCCCTGATGACCATCACAGCATCCTAGGTGCTCTCTGGACCCTAGGTCTTCTCCCTTCTCATTCACACCCCACGCCATTCATAGCGCTCTAGACACAAATATTTGTTCTGGGTATAACCTTCACCAGCCCACCACTGCCTACAGATGGAAGTTAACCCTCACATCGGGTCCTCCATGAGTTGGTCCCAGCCTACTTCTGCTATCTCATTTCCCAAATCTCCACCCTACCACACTTGCTCCTCCAGCATCACTGGCCCACTGCCTTCCTCTAGGGGCTAACACTTCCATGCTGTCCACGTGCTGGTCCTCCTCCTGGGAAGTCTTCCTATTCTCCTCTTTGAGGCTCAGGTAATAACTCCCCTGCCAGGCCTCCTCTGACACCCCGCATGCTCCCTCCCCACCCGCAACAGGATCTTCCTTTTCTGTGTGACACCTCTAAACCTTGTGCATAAGGCTGGGAACTGGAGTGAGGAAAATGGGGCATGGGAAAATGAGACATGCACATTTCAGGGCATGTCAAAACACCCAGTAATTGAGATGAATAATGTTTTTATTGTGGGAGAATATACATAACATAAAGTTTACTGTTTTAATCAGTTAAAGTGTAGAATTCGGTGGCATTAAGTCTATCTACAATGCTATGCAACCATCACCACTTTCCATTTCCAAAATTATTCATCTTCCCAACAGAACCTCTGCACCCATTAAACTCTCTCTCCTCTCACTCTAGCCTCTAGTAAAAACTATCCTACTTTCTGTCTCTAGGAATTTGCCTAGTCTGCATACTGCATGTAAGTGGAATCATGCAGTATTTTACAATTGGCCTACAAGATGAAGATAAATAATACTTAAATGCAATGGTTTAGGGGAGATTGGGCTTTTGGGGGATTTCTTCTGACTGCATGTCAAAGGGCATGCAGAATCTTAGTTTCCTGGCCAGGGATTGAACCCGAGCTCCATGCGCAAGTGTGGAGTCTTAACCACTGGACCACCAGGGAAGTTCCAATGCAATGCTTTTAATAATCAAAATTAATGCAAACAATTCAAGAGGAATAAAGCATCAAAATTTTAGTTAAAAATAGGTTCAGTATCACTGATTTTTCCTCTTGCTTGAGGATCCAATATGGCTCAGAACTGATCCTGTCTTTACTGAAATTTTTAATATTTTTTTAGTCATGGATTTTTTGTATTAATTTTGATTTTTTAAAATTTTGCATTAAAATTTCATTTGTCTGGATTACTGACTTTTTTTTTTTTTGGCACTCCCTTATATATTGCACTCAAGGCAAATACCTCACACATCTTACCCTAGATCCAGTTATGCTGGTGCCAAAATCCATCCTCACACAACCTCAAATAAGCAAACAACCAAGGTAATAAATAATGCTTGTCTGCAAACTCAGCTTCAGAACCAGTCCTCCTGTAGTCATCATTCCTCAGTGAGACGGCTGCCTGCAAGCCCTTCTTAAACTCCAGATCCACACCGGGCACATAGCCCTGGACTGAAAATCAGGCCACACTGTGATATCTGCCTTCCATCTGCCTTTCTAGTCTGTGAGCTCTCTGAGAGCAGAAATGGAGTCCTTTTCATCTCTGTACCCACTGTGCATTGCACAGAATTGGGTTCACAAAAGAAATTTAACAATTACTTGTTGAATGAAAGCCCCTCAGCTCTGTTTCCCATCATTAATAAGTATTTCAAGGTAATGCAATGAGACTTAGACATTATCTAGTTTAGATCCAATAATTGTATACAATTATTATATATTATGCATAATATAAATTTTGAGATTAGTCTCATAATCCAGTGGTCCCCAACATTTTGGGCACCAAGGACCGGTTTCATGAAAGAATTTTTCCATGGACTGGGAGTGTGTGGTGGGTGGTTTCAAGATAATTCTTATAAGGAGCATGCAACCTAGATCTCTTGCATGCATAGTACACAGTAGGGTTCATGCTCCTGTGAGAATCTAACGCCACCACTGATGTGACAAGAGGTGGAGTCAGGAGTTAATGTGACTGATGCGGAGCGGCTGTAAACACAGATGAAGCTTCACCGGCTTGGCCCCGCTCACCTCCTGCTCTGCGGCCCAGTTCCTAACAGGCCAGTAGTGGTCCCTGGCCCGGGGGTTGGGGACTCCATATTAAAGTGCTGGTGTTTTAGAAAGTCCTAACTTCGGCATGGATATTTCAGGGCTACTTGGTCCCCATTTTGTTTTTGAACCTCTAGACTAGGGACCACCTACTCATTTCCCCATGCTGCCTTTGCCCACTCAGCATCCCCTTGGGCACCTATGCCACAGAGGAGGGGCAAGCCTTGAGGAGGGTCTGTTTCTCCCAGGCACTGATTCCACCTCTGTTCTGCTTGACCGGAGTCCTGTCTGAATGCTACCCTGCTGCTCTTGGCTGTCTCACTCCTGGCTTAGTGAACCGGCTGTGCCTTCGGGAGGAACGTCTGCCCCTGGGCAGTTGCCTGGTCTTACTTCCTTTCTTGTGGCCACAGTCCTGATATTGGCTTGAAGTCTCCAACCACAGCCTATGGCCAGAGTCCCTGGGTTTCAGGTCCTGGCATTGTGATTTACAGACTTCTCACATTGGAAATTAGTTTGGACCCCTGCCTCAATTGAGATTTTACTTCTTATTTGATGCCAAAAGAAAATGTGGTTTCCAAATTATTAAGTGCCTAGAATTGTTCATCTGGTTTTACATCTAGAGCAAAACCAAACAACCCAACATCCAAAATCTTGGCTCCTGAATTTATCATCCACTTCAGAGTCAAATATCCCCACCCTAACGAAGTTCATTTTGCCAATAACTAGAGTTTTGCTTGGATTGCTTTCTTTATAGCTGTTGGACCACTTAACTTCATAACAGGAAAATTTCTTCCTCGTCTTCAGGATGCCCTTTCTCTCTTGCCTCTATAAATAGTCTTCTATCAGTTTGCAGAATTAAAACCAACTGACATAAGAGGTGTGATCAACAAGGTATCCAAGAAGAATGAGATGGACAACAATTGTCTTGTAACTGTTGTAAACTTTCACAATAGTTTAAAACAAAGTCTGAGCTGAAACCCAACTGCTCTCTCCAATTTGATGGATGCCAACATTAACTAACAAATACAGACCAAAACTGGAAGAAACAAATGGAAGAGTGCAAGGAAGACATAACACTGAAATCCATGCTGAGACTATGAGAGAACAGTCAATTCATGACTTTTACTCAGGAAATAAATGCCCTTAAGTATTCAGAAAAGTATAAAGGGAAGAATATTGTGGCTTCTCATGGCGTAATTCAGGCATGTGAAGGTAAATGTATTTTATGGCATCGATCCAGATCTCTTTCTTTATTTAGAGGATGATTATAACCAATACACAATGGTAAAGAATCTGCCTGCCAATGCAGGAGACTCGGAAGATGCAGGTTCAATCCCTGGGTCAGGAAGATTCCATGAAGGAGGAAATGACAACCTGTTCCAGTATACTCACCTGAAAAATCCCGTGGACAGAGGAACCTGGTGGGCTACAATCCACGGGGTTGCAAAGAGTCGGACATGACTGAACACACACGCCATTTTATGACCAACAAAGCTAACTTTCACTTATGCTTTGTGCAATTAGGTTTTTAGTATACCCATATTAGACAGCTTGGCTAAATATGCAATGATAAAATTACTATGATGATATTATGTTTACATGTACATACCATATTAGTTTAGTGGGCTTCCCAGGTGGCTCAGTGGTAAAGAACCTGCCTGCCAACGCAAGAGACGTGGGTTCAATTCAATGCCTGGGTCAGGAAGATACCCTGGAGAAGGAAATGGCAATCCACTCGAGTATTCTTGCCTGGGAAATCCCCTGGACAGAGGAGCCTGGTGCGCTACAGTTCATGGGTAGCAGAAGAGTTGGACTCGACTTAGTGGCCAAACAATGACAACCGTGTTAGTTTTCTAGGGTTTCTGTAACAAAGTGCCACAGACTAGGTGGCTTTAACAAGAGAAAGTTATTGTCTTACAGTTTGGAGGCTACAAGACAAAGAGCAAGGTATTGGCAACGTTGGTTCCTTCTGAAGACTGTAAGGTAGGGATCTGCTCCAGGTCCCTCTCCTCGGCTTGTAGACGACCTCTCTGCGTCTCTCAATGTCATTTTCCCTCTATGCTTGTCTGTCTCTGTGTCCAAATTTCCCTTTTTCCTAAGGACACCAGTCCTTTTGGATTAGGGCCACCCAAGACCTAGTTTAACTTAATTAAGTCTATTAAGATACTATCTCCAAATAAGGTCACATTATGAGGCACCATGGTTTGGGATTCCAAGATAACTTTTT
>JADEYB020000469.1:4338-26018 GCA_015832495.2 Alces alces
CTATGAGAATCTGCTGCCCCTGCGAATCTCCATCTTCACTCTGTGTTTGACCCATTATTTGTTCCCCACCAGATACAGCTCTCTGGATGTTTCTCATTATTTTCACAGTCTTCATGCACTCATGGAACAGACAAATATGGGGCATTCACTGTGTGCCAGGCACTTTAGGGAGGCAATGAGAATAACACTCACCCTCACATCTAAGAAGGCAGATGCACAGAAATGACACACACACACAGTGAATTGTGACTTTGTTACATGCTAGATGTGAGGAAGGCTTTATAGAGAGTGTCAAGAAGGGAGACTGATAAAAACTGCGGAAAAGACTTCCCTGAAACCATATAAAGTAAGCTGGAATCTGGAAGATGAGAAGAAATTTGCTAGTCAAAGGGGAGGGGAATCTTCTAGGAAGGAAGGCCAGCTTGTGTCAAGGTAAAAATATCCTGGTGTATTCAAGTACTGCATTCAGGGATGTCAAGGGAGGTGCTGTGTCGAAAGCAGATGAAGAGTGTCAGGGAAAGAGACAAAGGGCTGTTTAGAAGACAGTCAGGAAGGGGGCAACTCTGGGGAGACTCAGAGTGACCTTGATGCCTGCTTTGTTCCACTGTCTCTCAGCATCTCCATGAACAGATGCGTTATTGCTTGTAATGGCAGCTGTTAGGCCATTGTGGACACCAGGATGTCACTGATTCATGGCCCAGGAAGACTGGTTGATAACATTCTGAGGCTCATTGGCACCATGCCACGTTGTTCCAAGGTGAAAGTTCATGCCCCAGGGTCACTTCCAGTCTCCACACACAACAAGGATCTCCAGGCCAACCTCTCTCACTCTCTGTCTAGCAACACTACATTTCATGTTTTGCGGTCAATACCCTGCCCTCTATTATCTTCACCATCAACAGCATCAACTATCCACTGCCAGCTCAAGCCTACACCATCAAGGTGAGGGGACAATACTGAGGGTTGGTTCTCAAAGTGGAGCTTGCAGGAACCCCTGGGCTGCTGCTGGGAGGAAGGCACAATCTGCAGGCCATGTCACAGCATTGCTGATGCTGCTGAGCCTTGGGCTTGGCCAGTGCCTCCCACAGAACCAACTACTTGAGAGTAGTGGGCCGTCTGTGACACTGATCATTCTGAAATAAATGTGGACACGCCACAACATGCTGGCATGGTGGGAGTCACAAGGCAAGAGGCACACTGAGGCCGCCAGTCCTCAGAGAGCTTCAGTGACATCTGAACCATTTGGTGCATGAACCTGAAAGTCAGTGCTAGCAGCCCTTGGAATAGGCCAAGTTATAAGGAGAATGGCTTGGGACAATATCAGTGTGATGTCCCATCATAAATTAACAGTCTCCCTTCCCTTCTCAAAGTTTTCCTGCTTTGAATGATAAATTACATGGTCACCCTAGCTCTCAGCTGCTTCTTCCCCTTGCTCTGGCCAGGTGCCTTCCTTGTGAATTGGGGCACCTGACCCCTTTGTGGTGATGTTGGATGCTAAGGTGAATAAAGGGTGCACAGTGACTGTTCAGCCCCGGCACAGGGTGGAGGCTTCATGTCAGCTCCCTGTGGGAGTACATAGCTGGCTGATGGGCTCAAAGAAGGCTTTGAGGAACAGAGGGAATTTCAGGAATTCTAAAACTACAAACTCATGGAGCCATATGGAGTGTTGCTTGGTTCTAGGCAACACTACACTGGATTCCATGCAAATGGCATCCAAACGTACTCTGCACTGGGGCACTGGGGACTTACTAAGGGTGATGAGTACTACTGACTAACCCATGGGAATGGGGAACCAGAGTATGTTACCCAACCAAGCCTGGAGTGGCCAAAGAGGGTGAGCGTGGGCCGAAGGAGGCTCCCAGAGCTCCTGAATTAACTACTCAAGAAGGTTTTGTGGGCACTGCTATATTTAAGATGGATAACCAACAACAAGTTAGTATGTACCAGAGGCAACTCCGCTCAGTTATATGACAGCCTGGATAGGAGTGGTATCTCTGGGACCAGGATACATAGATACATACAATTGAGTCAATTTACTGTCCACCTGAAACTCAGAATATTGTTAATCAGCTATACTCAAAAAAAAAAGTTTTTTAATAACTTTTGGATTGTGGGGATGCCAGAGGAGGACCTGCATTCTCTGTAGAGAAAACAAGGAGCCAGAGTCAGAAGGAAAGAAACAGGGAGTGATGAGAACCAGGGGACACTCTTGTTCTTTTCTAAAAATTGTGTTGAAGTGTGGCTGATCTTCAGTGTCGCCTTAAGTTCTGCTGCGCATTAATGTGACTCAGTTATACACATAAAAATATATATTCTTTTACTTATTCTTTTTCATGTGGTTTATCACTGGATATTGAATATAGTTCCTTACTCTCTACAGTAGGATTTTGTTTTTCATCATTCCTCTGTTTCCCCAGCTCCCAGTCCTCCACTCACCACACCCTTCCTCATGGTAGCTGCGTGTATGAGGCCTTTTTGGTTTGGGATGAACTCTCACATCCCCTGCTCCTCATAAAACCACTTGATACTTACCAAAAGAGGGAAATAAAACCAAGAATTGTGCTGGGTATGGATATTTTTTGGAGTCACACGTAAGGGCTCAGGTTGACTGGTGTGTGTCTCTGACTCCCCCAGGATTCTAGTCTTGACTTCTCTATCAACTTTAAAGAGAACCCAGCGAGGAGATCTACAGAGACCTGGATCCTGGATGACATCTTCCTGAGGCTGTATTTCTCAGTCTTTGATCGAGGAAATGACAGGATTGGCCTGGCACAGGCAGTGTAAACGCTTGGAGTGATTCAGGAATCAGTAAGGCCACTCCTAACACACACTCACTCACACTTAGGACACTCCTGCCCGGGATGCTGATGAACTGTATTTGGTGGTCTGCACAGCCTATTCTCAGTAAAGAATAAAGGGTTTCACTCGTAATGGTGCTGAAACAAATGGGTGCCTCTGCTTGTGTCTGGGAGTGAAGGATCTAGAACCAAGTCTGAATCCATATTGAGAGAAGACCAACTCCAACTGGCTTCAAGGAAATGAGAGACTCATTGAAATGATTCTGGGAATCCAGGACACAAGAATCAGAGCAAATACAAAGATCTCAGTGACTGGACCCAAGAAATCAGAAGTCATCAGTTCTCCCTTTCTCACCCTTGCTCTTTCCCTTTGCTCTTCTTTGGGGGTCTTAGCCTGACATCTTTCTTCCTTAAGGCTTCTACACCTAGTGTGGGAGTCCAAGCTACTTTCCCTAGGGTTTTGTATCCCCAAGGCATCACCTAGTAAGGAAAGAAGCTTGGAGATATCAGAGTTCAATGATGTTTTCTGAATGACTCACCTCAGATCACCTGTACAGCCTCAGATCAGCCATCCTGGCAGGGCCATGGGGTCCTATGACTGGCTTTACATGGTCATTGGCCCTGACCCAGCAGCACACATGATTCTCAGTTTCCTCCAGAACTTCATGACTGAAGCTGGGGAAATGCAGCCCCAAAGATAACCACTGGGGGTTGGTCTAGGCCATGGAAGATTTCGTGATGACCCACCAACTCTACCACCTCCTCATTTAGAGGAATTCTAAGGGGTAATGAAATAGACTCTCTTCGTCCCATCTCAGATGATCTCATCACTGGGTTTCTCCTCCAGGGGAGTTTGGCTGGGTAGGTCATGGAGAGCTGGTTCCCTCTTGTTCCCACACCCCAGTCACCACATCTCTGTCACATATGCATGCTCTGTCCTTTCCAATCTTACTTGGTAAGTGATGGTCCCAGTGGATCTCTGAGCCATCCCCCTCCTCCAGGGCCCAGAATGCCCCTTCCTTGGCCTCCAATGCTGCTGGGGAGAATGCAACATGTGTATCAGGGGACTGAGGGTACACAGAGTGTTCAGCCTTTCTGAGCTTCCTCCAGGGGTGGAGCTGCAAACTCTTTGCTTGGAATTGCCACCTTTAAGCACTTTTGCAGTGGAAGCATCCATTCTTTCCACCTGGAGACCTTCAGTAGATGCCTCAGCTGAGAGAGTAGGGATCTGTGGTGGATTTCCTTTCAGATTGACTGGTTTGATCTCCTTGTTGTATAAGGGGCTCTCAAGAATCTTCTGAAGCACCACAGTTTAAAAGCTCAGTTTTTTGCCATTCACCCTTTCTTATGGTCTAGATAGCACATCTACACCTGATTACTGGAAAAATCATAGTTTTGACACTACAGACCACAGTAGCAAAGTGAATCTCTGCTTTTTAGTACACCATTCATGATTTTCATAGCCTTTCTTCCTTCCAACGTGCAAGTGCATTTGAATTTTGTGGGTGCAGTCAATGTCCACAGTGAATTTGAGCCCAATTAAATAAAATCTGCCACTGTTTCCGCTTTTCCCTCATCTATATGCCTTGAAGTGGTGGGAGTGGATGCCATGAATGTTGAGTATTTTTCTGTGAATGTTTTTGAATATTGAGTTTTAAGCCATTTTTTTCATTTCCTCTCCTCATCAAGAGGCTCTTTAGTTCTTTGCTTTCTGCCATTAGGGTGGTATCATCTTCATATCTGTGGATGTTAATACTTCTCCCAGCAATTTTTATTCCAGCTTGTGATTTATGTTGTCCAGTATATCCAATGATGCATACTACATAAATGTTAAACAATGTGAGAGTGACAATGTACACCTTATCACACTCCATTCCCAATGTTAAATCTTTCAGTTGTTCCATGTTTGATTCTAACTGCCACTTTTTGACCTACATACAGACTTTTCAGGAGACAGGTAAGGTGATCTGGTACTCCCATTTCCTTAAGAATTCTCCACAATTTGTTGTGCTTTATACAATGAAAGGCATTAGCATAGTCAGTGAAGCATATGGAAATGCTTTTCTGGGATTCCCTTGCTTTCTCTATGATCCAATGGATGTTGGCAATTTGATCTCTGGTTCTTCAAACCAGTTTGTACATCTGGAATTTCTCAGTTCATGTACTGTTGAAGCTTAGCTTGAAGGATTTTGAGCATTACCTTGCTGGTAAGTGAGATGAGTGCAGTTGCATGATAGGTTGAACATTCTTTGAAATTGCCTTTCTTTTGGATTGGTTGAAAACTGACCTTTTCCTGCACTGTGGCCACTGCTGAGTTTTTGAAATTGCTGACATATTGAATGCAGCAGTTTTATAGCCTCATTCCTTAGGATGTTTTAAACAGCTCAGCTGGAATTCCATCACCTCCACTTGCTTTGTTGGTAGTGATGCTTCCTAAGGCCCACTTGATGTCATACCCCAGTATATCTGGCTTTACAAGAGTAACCCAAGCATCACCCCTATCCCGAATTTATGACCATTTTTGTACAATTCATCTCAGCATTCTTGGCACATCTTCTTTATCTCATCTGCTTCTGGCAGGTCTTTGACTTTGCTGTCCTTTATTGTGCCCATGTTTGCATGAAGTGTTCCTCTGGTAGCTCCAATTTTCCTGAAGAGTCCTACTCTCTTTACAATTCTATTATTTTCCTCTAATTCTTGCACTGTTCACTTACAAAGACTTTCTTATCTCTCCTTGCTTTTCTCTGGAGGTCTGCATTCCATTGGGTATATCTTTCCCTTTCTCCTTTGTCTTTCACTTCTCTTATTTTCTCAGCTGTTTTCAAGACCTCCTCAGGCAACCACTTTTCCTTCTCATATTTGTTTCTCTTGGGGATGGTTTTGGTGACCACCTCCCATATAACGTTACAAACCTCCATCCATAGTTCTTCAGAGTACCAGACCTAATCCCTTGAATCTATTTTTCATCTCCACTATATAATCATAAGGGATGTGATTCAGGTCAGAGCTGAATGTTCTAGTGGTTCTCCATAATTTCTTCAATTTAAGCCTGAATATTGCTTGCTTCTGCATATGCATTGGTGCCAGATCACCACCCACCACTCCCAGTGGGTGTGGAGCAAAAACACACAATTTGAGGACTGTTGCCCTGGATTTTTGCTTGGCAATTCACGTGTATAGGTGTGTGACCTTGATCAAGTCCCTTAACCTCAGTTGTCTCATCTAGAAAATGGGCACCTTGATGATAATCCCACCTTCTAGATTGCATGTGTGCCTGCTGAGAAAAAGTGATGCTGAGAGGGCTTTCTGGGTTCCTGAGTCTGGAACAAATATGAATCATCCTCCCACCCAGAGAGAAGGAAATCTTCTGTTTAGAGGTTATGGCTGCCATCCCCAAGGCTAAATATTGATTCAAGCCAAATGACCTCTGTTTCTGAACCATGACACAGCACTCTGACTGAGCCAATGCTTCTGTTTTCTGGGCTCCAACAAGAGCTAATGATTACTGGCTCAGATTACTCCCTTCCCAGCCTTACCTGTCAGCCTTTCCTTGCCAACTACTTCTAGCCTGAAATTGCAGTGCATGGAGAGTTGTAAGGCTTTTGGTCTCTTGTCAGTTTCCCACATCTCCAGCATAGCAACAAGTAGCTGTTATGGCTATTTGTCATAACAACAACTATGGCAACCTGTACAGTCGAATCTCAGCCTGTCGAATGAAACTGTCCCGATTTGGCCCTTCATGTTGAAATTACCTACAGTTGCCTTAGAAACCTTCCTATGCTTGCTTCTTAATGATGAAATATGTGTGGACCTTATCTAGTTTTCATTCCCAAGCATGATTCCAACCATGTAATGAGTAACCAGACAATTCCACAGGAATTGACAAAAGCAATCCACCCATCATGCATTCTCGCTTGCCCCAAAACACCATTGAAGTGATCTGCTGCAACCAAGGGATATGTTGGCATGTACACTCGAGAAGGGACACTTTGTCTGGATTCGTTTCCACCTAGTGCAGCATGTTTACCACACGCCTCACCCTCCAGCAGCTTGTCACCTCGTTTTTGCAGACTCAGCCCACTCCAGTTTCCTTCCACATCCCTCAGGAAAATCTAGAGCACACACTCAGTCAAAGTTCTCACTCCTGCAGAAAACAGTTTTTTTTTTGTTGTTGTTGTTGTTGTTTACAAAACAATGTTTGGTAACACATTCAATATCTTGTGCTCCTTGCCTTGGATTCAAGGACATGCACCAGAGAATGAGATGCCTCCCCTTCCACCTAAACCTTTTTCCACTCCCACCAGGCCCAGAGGCTTCACTGGACCCTCTGTTCTCATTGGTATTATTCAGTTGCTAAGTCATGTCTGACTCTTTGTGATTACATGTGTGGTAACAGAACAGACTTCCCTGCCTTTCACTATTTTGTATAGTTTCCTCAAACTCATGTCCATTGAGTCGGTGATGCCATCTCACAGTCTCATCCCTTTGATCCCTCTCCTTCTGCCTACAATCTTTTCCAGAATCAGGGTCTCTTACAATGAGCTGGCTAATCACTTCAGATGGTGTAAGTGTTGGAGCTTCATCTTCAGCATCAGTCCTTCCACTGAATATTGCTCTGCCACTTCCAAAACAAAACTCATGTTTCCAGTCATCTAACAAATTTGAGCATTGATAAAGTTTAATAGAACAGGGATCTTATCCTCTGGGAAATCCCAGTATTGCTACCCTGACTTTCTCTTAACATTCTCTTCACCTAGCATAGAGTTGCTTCCCTACAGCTTCTCCAGCTTGAAACGGCCTGTTGACCCATCATTGTCAGCTATCCAGGAATTCTTCCTTCCTCCTTCCCCAAAGACTTCTGCCTGCTCCCTCATTTCCCTCTGTACATCAGTTCAATTCAGTCTCTCAGTCATGTCCAAGTCTTTTCTATATCATGGGGTACAGCACGCTAGACATCTCTGTCCATCACCAAGTCCCACAGCTTGCTCAAACTCATGTTCATCAAGTTGGTGATTCCACCCAACAATTTTGTCTTCTGTCTTCCCCTTTGCTTGCTGCCTTTAATATTTCCCAGCATGAGGGTCTTTTCTAAAGGGTCAGTTCTTCCCATCAAGTATCCAAAGTATTGGAGGTTCAGCTTCAGAATTGGTCCTTCCAAAGAATATTCAGGACTGATTTTCTTTAGGATGGGCTGGTTGGATCTCCTTGCAGTTCAAGGGACTCTCAAGAGTCTTGTCCAACACCACAGTTCAAAAGCATCAGTTCTTCGGTACTCAGCTTTCTTTATGGCCCAACTCTCACATCCACCCACGACTTCTGGAAATAACCATAGCTTTGACTATACAGAGGCTTACTGGTAAAGAAATGTCTCTGCCTTTTCGTATGCTGTCAAGGTTTTTCATAGTTTACTTTTTTCCCAAGGAGCAAGTATCTTCTTTTTTTTTTTTTTTTCCCACAGCTGCAGTCACTATCTGCTGTGATTTTGGATCCCAGGAAAATAAAGTCTGTCACTGTTTTCATTGTTTCTCCATGTATGCACCATGAAGTAATGGAACTGGATGAAATTATCCTTGTTTTTTGATGGCTACATACCACATCAAAGCCATGTCCAAAAATATGAAATGCAAAAAGGCAAAATGGTTGTCTGAGGAGAACTTACAAATAACTTAACAAAGAAGAGAAGCAAAAGTCAAAAGAGAAAAGAAAGACATACACCTGTGTATGTAGAGTTCCAAAGAATAGCATGAAGAGATTTTAAAAAAGCCTTCCTAAGTGATCAGTGTAAATAAATAGAGGAAAATAATAGAATGGGAACGATCAGATATCTGCTCAAGAAAATTAGAGAATTAGAGGTATAGAAGGATAATTTCATGCAAGATGGGCACAATTAAAGTCAGAAATGGCATGGGTCTAGCAGAAGCAGAATATAAAAAGAGGTTAAAAGAATATATAGAAGAACTATACAAAAAAAGATATTAATGACCCAGATAGCCACAATGGTGTGATCACTCACCTAGGGCTAGACATCCTGAAATGCGAAGTCAAAGGGGCCTTCAGAAGCATAACTACGAGCAAAGCTAGTGAACATGACTGAATTGCAGTTGAGCTATTTGAAATCCTAAAAGATGATGCTGTTAAAGTGCTGCACTCAACATGCCAGCAAATTTGGAAAACTCAGCAGTGGCTACAGGACAGGAAAGGTCGTTTTGATTGCAATCCCAAAGAAAGGCGATTTCAAAGAATGCTCAACTGTGACACATTTGCACTCATCTCACATGCTACCAAAGTAATTTCTCCAAGCAAGTCTTCAACAGTACATGAACTGTGAAATTCCATATGTTCAAGCTGGATTTAGATAAGGCAGAGGAACCAGGGATCAAACTGCCAACATCCACTGGATCATAAAAAAAAAAAAAAAAGCAAGAGAATTCCAGAAATACACCTACTTCTGTTTTGTTGGCCATGCAAAAGCCTTTGACTGTGGATCACAACAAACTCTGGAAAACTTACAGAGATTGGAATACCAGAACATCTTACCTTCCTTCTGAGAAATCTGTATGCAGATCAAGAAGCAACAGTTAGAACTGAACATGGAACAACAGACTGGGTCCAAATTGGGAAAGGAGTATGTAAAGGCTGTATATTGTTGAGACAGCCAATTCCTAGACAGAATGATAAAAAGTCCATGGGTCCCCAAGAAGAGAGGGGTCTGGAATTTTCAAGGAGGAAGAAAGAACAAACATTTTTTGTCCCTCTACATCCCTTAGGATTATATGATGATAATGTACCCTGCTTGAGGGCAGTCTCTGGAAAAACCAAAAAAAAAAAAACAAACAAAACAAAACAAAAAAGCAACCTTGGCAAATCATGTTATCTTAAGGTGTAAATTATGGGAGTAGGTCTGTTGAGGTCTTTACAACCTCCAGACATTATTTTGATTCACTGTAATAACTAATGAGAGAGTATATAACTCCATGGCTAACACTATCAAGAGGATATTCTTTCTGCCCCATTATGATGCCTATGTCAGTAGCTTTCTCTATCGCCTTTATACTTTAATAAATAACACTTTATTATACAAAAGCTCTGAGTGATCAAGCCTTATCTCAGGCACCGGATTGAATCCTTCTCCTCTGGAGGCCAATTATCTGGGCATCTTTGTGTGGTTCAGCAACAACCTTTCATCTTGGGGGCATTCTTCAGGACAAGGTAAGGATGCTTGGAGCTCTAGTTCCTTGTTCTCCTAGCGAAAATATTTTCTGCTGTACTTTACTAACTCTATGGTGTGCTTGTGTGAATGAATGACACGGCCTGCACAAAGCACGTGTGGAGCCCTGCTCTGTGGTTCTGTGGTGGCCTCATATGTCTTATGGCAGATACCTGTTGGGGGTTTATACCAGCCTGCCAATGCCAAGAGGCACTCATGGTTCCTTTGGGGGACCCACCAGAAATGGGCAAAGCATGTGGACTGAACTCTCCTTTTCAGTCAAACTTTTCAGTCTCTTTGACCATTTCATAACTCCTTGGAATTAGAAGTACTAACCTAATCTGTTGGATCATAGACTGTCAAGGGACTTGTGATCTATGCTATTACTGTGTATGAGGACTTCAGCCCCAAACTTGGATTGGTTGTCAGGAAGTTCCTAGCCTTGCTAGGCATGGAAAGTTTGGAAGCTAGATTTAGCTCTAGCTTCAAGGGCATCTCTGAGGTTAAAGGTTACTCAGATTAGAACTACAAGGAATTTTTTTCCGCCTTTGGTAATGCTGGCTTTTAGTGGACCAGACTAGACTCTTAGACTCATGTGGTGATGCTGAGGAGGCTCTTATATGGGTGTGGTGAGGCTTGGAAGGAACATCTTAGTTTAATATTCATATCGGTCTTATCAGGGTTGTGCCCAGGCACTCTGGTGATGAGAAGGTTTCCCCCAGTTTTTACCCTGTGAGGCATTCTGGATGGTTACTCTGATTGCACCCCGGGTGGCATCAGAGGCAAGCAAGGTTTTAATAGTGAGGATCTGGATATCAGTCAGGGATGCCATCAGGGCTACCCCTAGTGCGTCTCCACCCCGCCTAGGTGGTAGAAACGGGAGGGATGAGCATGTCGCCTGTGTCGGTAAGGGGCAGACTAAGTCCAACCAGGAAAGAAATGTTTTGGTGTAAAGTCTGTCTATACCCCCATCTGGAGCAGGGAGGGCTGCCTCCAGTAGAAAGAGGGCGCCGGTCGCTCTTTTTCCCTCTCTTACAGACGGGAGCTAAGAATTCCAACCTCACTACTTTGAACCGTATCCTGAAAAACTGGGATAGATTTGATCCCCAAGGCTTAAAGAAGACACACCTGGTCTTCCTATGTGATACTGCATGGCCACAGTATCCATTGGAGGACAGCAAACCATGGCCGGTTGGAAGGTCTCTTAAGTATAATACTGTTTTACAATTAGACCAGTTCTGTAGAGAACAAGGAAAATGGGTAGAAGTAACATATGTGTTGCAATTTTTCTCTGTGAAATATTCCAGACTTAGGTCCTAAGGGTATAGATTTTGGTGTGACACCTTCAGCTCTCTCCTGTCCTCCTACTTTGCTAGATGAGATGGAGGATAGGAGACAAAGAGATAAAGAAAAGCAGGTTTCTCCAATCTATCCCTGGGGTCATATGCACAGAGCAGCCAGAGAGACTGAGGAACAGCCACACAAGCTGTTGCCTCTTCATGAAGTACCTACAAGGAGAAATAATCAGTCTATGAGAGTTAATAAGCCTTTTTCTTATCAAGAAATAAAAAAAATCAAGGAGGACCTGGGAGACTATTTAGAGGACCCAGAAAAATATATTAGAGCTTTTAAAGCTGTTACTCTGCTTTATGACCTTACTTGGAAGGATGTGATGTATGTCTTGGGACAAACGCTGACTCCCGACTCAAAGACTTGAGTTTTGGGGAAAGCCATTGCTTATGGAGATGAATGGTTTGATAATGAATCAGTAGGGAAGAGGGAGGATGAGATAACCACCCTCCCCACCAGAAATCAGGCGGCCCCAATTATAGAACCAGACTGGGACTACAACACAGCTAAAGGAAGATGGGATCAGAATAATTTTGTCAGATGTGTTCTTGAAGGACTCAGTCAGGCACATGCTAAGTCTTTAAACTACCGCATATTGGCAGACAAGGAACAAGAGGAGAAGGAAGCTTCTGGTAAATTCCTAGATAGACTGAGATTAATCCTGAAAGTGAAGAGGGACAAGTGATCTTAAAGGATAGATTTCTCACTGAGTCGGCTCCAGATATCCACCATAAGCTATTAAAATGGGCGCATGTACCAAATCAGTCTTTACATACTCTGTTACAACTGGCTCAGACAGTCTGTTATGGTAGGGAAAATGAGGAAACAAAAGAAAGGCAGAAAAGGACAAGGGAACCAGCAGAAGCCCTCACAATGGCTATGAAAGCCGTTCTTAAACAGCCTGAGAGAAATACACAGAGGGGCCCAGGTGAAAAGGCATGGGTATGCTATTACTGTGGCAAAGAGGGGCACCTCAAGTGGGATTGCCCTCAGGCATCCATACCACCCTCGGCTCCATGTCCGGTCTGCAAGGGACCACACCTGAAGAGACGGCCCCCAGAGTCGTAGGTTTCAGGGGTCAGACTCTCAAGACAATCAGGACTAAACTTGCCCTCAGGTCCCCACACAAGCTCCCTTCCTAATTACACCTGAGGAACCCCAGGCATTAATAACTGTGGGGGACAAATCTGATGATTTCCTTTTAGATACTGGGGCAACTTACTCCGTGCTTACTGAAGCCCCTGGTCCACTTTCTTCACTATCTGCTTTGGTAATGGGACTGTCTGGACAGGCCAAAAATATTACTTCAGTGTTTCTTTTAGCTATAACTGAGGCTCTCATGTTTTCACATGAGTTTCTGATTGTGCCAGAGTCTCCCTTAGCCCTTTTGGGGAGGGATATACTGAGCAAGGCCCATGCCTCTGTTTTCATTAATATGGAGCCTTCCTTTTCTCTACCTTGAATTGAACAAAATGTAAATCTTAGAGTATTGGCTCATGGAAAATCTGTGGGTCGAACACAAAATGCTATTCCTGTAGTTGTCAAGCTCAAAGACTCCCATTTATTTCTACATAAGAAGCAGACTCCACTGAAACCTGAGGTTAAGGAAGGGTTAAAACCCATCATTGAAAATTTAAATGAGCAGGGACTATTAATTCCCTGTAACAGTCCATGCAACACTCCTATTTTGGGTATAAAGAAATAAAAAGGTAAATGGAGACTAGTTCAAGATTTACAAATAATAAAAGAGACTGTAGTTCATTTACACCCCATGGTGCCTAATCTTACATGCTACCGTCTGAAATTCCTGAACAATCCAAATATTTCTCAGTAATTGATTTAAAAGGTGCCTTCTATTCAGGGCATTTGGCAGAGGAAAGTCAATTTCTATTCACCTTTCAGGACCCTACATAGCCAGCTTCTCAGATAACCTGGACAGTTTTTCCCCAGGGATTTCGTGACAATCCTCACTTATTTGGAGAAAGTTTGTCACGGGATCTACAAAACTTTAATAGCTCCAAAGAATTGGTTTTAGAATTTGCAGATGTTATTCTGCTCTGTGCTGAGACAGAGGAAGCTTGTTCACGAGCCTCGGAAGACTTCTTAAGCTTTATGGCAGGCTGCGGTTACAAGGCATCAAGAAAGAAGGCTCAGCTTTGTCAACAATCTGTTAGATATCTGGGCCTAATCATATGAGAAGGGACTAGGGCCATAGACCCCTAGAGAATTAAACCTATACTAAATCATCCCCTACCTATGACTTTAAGATAATTGAGAGGATTTTTGGGAATCACTGGCTACTGTCACATTTGGATTCCAGCTTATGGGGTACCTGCCCAGCCTTTATATAAACTTATAGCTGAAAGTCAGCAGGCCCAAACTGAAAAACTGCTTTTGTCTCCAGATACTCAAAATGCTTTTAAGATTCTTCAGATTGCCCTCCTGCAAGCTCCTGCTCTGAGCCTGCCTACAGGGTCGGAAATTAATTTGTCTGTCACTGAAAGAAAAGGTGTGGCCTTGAGAGTTTTGACACAACACCAAGGGCTTCACCAGCAACCTATTGCTTATCTAAGCAGAGAATTAGATGTAATTTCACGTGAGTGGCCCCACTGCATATGAGTAATTGGGACAGTGGCTTTCTTAGCACCTGAATCTTTAAAAATAATTAATGGATGAAACCGTACTGTATTGACTTCTCATGATGTGAGTGGAATCTAAAATTCTAAGGTTAATATTTGGATGAAAGACAGTAGACTTCTTAAATATCAGTCATAGTTGTTAGAAGGACCAGTAACTAAGCTTAAAGTCTGTGGAAATTTAAATCCTGCCACTTTCCTTCCTGACAAGGAAAATGAAATACCTGATCATGATTGTTCCCAATTCCTAACTTTAAACTATGCAGCTTGGGAGGATCTAATGGATACCCCATTAGACAATCCTGACATGGAAATATTTACTGATGGCAGTTCCCTTGTTCGGGATCGAGTGTGTAAATCAGGTTAAACCATGGTGATTGTTGAATAGGTTTTAGAAGCAAAATGTCTCCCTCAGGGAACCAGTTCTCAGATAGCGGAGCTTGTGGCTCTGACCCGAGCTCTACAGTTAAGCAATGGGCAGTGGGTAAATATCTGCACTGATTCTAAGTATGCTTATTTGATTTTACATGCTCATGCTGCAATATGGAATGAAAGACATTTTAAAACAGCAACAGGAAAACTTACTAAACATTTCAGAGAGATCGAGAGACTTTTAACTGCTAAATATTGTCCTAAAGAAGTAGCTGTTGTACATTGCAAAGGGCACAACAGGGATGGGAGTAAAGTAGCTGAAGGTAATCAGCTGGGTGAGTGTCAAGCCAGAAAAGTGGCACTTTATGAAACCCCCTCACTACAGACACCTTTGATCTGGACAGTTCCCGTGAAATAGGAAAAACAACAATATACTGAGGAAGAATTAGAAAGATATGAGAAAGCAGGAACAAAGATTACTGATAAAGGATGGTTACAGTCTGAGGATGGACGATTGATTCCTGAAAGTGCTCAACGGAAAATTCTTAAGGGTTTACACCAGAGTTTTCATTTAGGTGCAGAGAGTACTTACCAGATGGCTTATCGTTTGTTTGAAGGGGAAAAAAAAATGTAATGAAAACTTCAAAGAACATTATCAATAGGTGCGGGGTATGTCAGAAAAATAACCCAAAGACTGAAAAGCTAGCAAAATCTGGATTACAATGAAGTGGAAAGTATCCTGGAGAGGACTGGGAAATTGATTTTACTCATATGCTAAAAGCTAACAGATATTCTTGCTTACGTGTTTGGGTGGATACTTTTATTGTATGGACTGAGGCTTTTCCATGTCATAGTGAACAAGCTAAGGAGGTTATAAAGGTTTTAATCTATGAAATTATCCCCAGGTTTGACTGCCACGGAGCCTTCAGAGTGACAGTGGCTCTGCCTTTAAAGCTACTGTAACTCAGGTGGTGTCGAAATCTCTAGGAATAGAATATCACTTGCACTGTTCCTGGAGACCCCGATCCTCAGGAAAGGTTGAAAAAGCTAATGACATTATAAAAAGACATCTGCGCAAATTAACTCAAGTGACCCAGGAAAATTGGATTAAAGGCCTACCCATAGCTTTAATGAGGGCTTGAACTGCCCCTTTGAATGTATTTATGAAAGGCCTTTCTTACGCACAGACATTGTTATAGACCCTGAAGATTTGGAATTAACTAGTTATGTAACTCAGCTCTCGGCTTTTTGACAGGCATTAACCGAACTCCGGGAGATGACTTCTGACCCAGCCTCTGAGTCAAGCAAGCCTCTATTTAACCCAGGAACTGAGTTCCTCATAAAAACTTTGGGGCCTAGGGGCCCATCCCTCGAGCCCCGCTGGGAAGGCCCTTACCAGGTTATTCTTTTTCTCCCAAAGTTGTCAAAGTGCCAAGAATTGATCCGTGAGTACATCACACTCAAGTTAAGATGTGGCACCCTGAGCAGAACTAAGTGACTTCATTTTATGTCTTTACTTTCTATACTCTGACTTTGTACTTTTCAGATGGGCCTGCTAATCTATGTGATCCTAAATATGCTGACTCCAAAAGCCCTAAGTCTTCTGTTTGATCCTCAAGACAATGCTTTCCTGTCCTGGGCTCACTCCTATGCAGCATTTCACAATCAGTCTAACTGCTGGGTCTGTGGAGCACTCCCCTCCTCATCAGTGGGAGGCTTCCCATGGTGGGCATCTCCACTTCAAGGAAATACTTTCTCCAAGTCTGTGAATACCTTCAACAACAATCATATGCAGTGTCTCTTCTTCATCTGAAGACATCTAACAACCCTAAAATGGACATGGGTAACACACTGTACTTTAACTGTGGATATATTGTGACTTTTGATTATACATTGTCTCGGTTAAATGATGAGTTTGATAAATATAAGACAAATAGGCCTAGATCTAATGGTGTTTTTTACCTGACATTTATCAAATATGGGATGAGGTTATATGGTTAACTCCTAAAAAAGGATGTCTAATATATACTGCCCCTATATGCTGGGAACAAATAGAGCCCTCCCCAGAAGTTACTCGGCAACTTAATTACAGTGATTTGAAACACGGGATTTTTGCCTCAGGAAATATGCAATATTTCCCGTGTGTTCCAACCCCAATTCATGTCCTCCCTTTGTCTGACCAGGCAGTGATTGGGACTGGATATCTCAGTCACCCTGGCTTGCTCCAATCAGGACTTATTGGATATGTCGCTCTTACCTATGGGCATGGCTTCCCCCTGGCTGGATAGGAAGATGCACCCTAGGTTTAGCCTTTTCTCATGGCTTTATATTTTCAGAGCTTCTGGAAAAGCCTGCTAATTTACCCCACCTTAAAACTCGGTGGGCAAGGTCTGTATTTCACAGGTATGATTATTTGGCTGCAGTGTTTGTTCCCTCTTTGGGAACTACAGATGTTATGCTATGAGTGGATGCTTTGACTAATTTTATTCAATGGTCATTACAAGATTCTCAAAAAGGTATTTCAGCTCTTAATGCTGAACAAGCACAAATTAGAAAGGTGGTTTTACAAAACAGATTAGCTTTAGATATTCTGCGAGCTGTGCAAGGAGGATCTTGTGCCATTATTCATACCCAATGCTGTACTTATATACCTGACATGAGCACTAATGTTATTCATTTACTAAATGCATGACCAAGATGATTGGGGCTATGGAGACTCCTGAAGCCTCAATTGCCTCACTTTGGGAGATGTTTACTAGTTCCCCATGGTGGAAAACTATCTTAATGACAATAATTCTGATTGTTCTATTTTTTCAGTTTGTTCCCTGCATCTGTAACTAGGTAATTGGATTTGTTTCTAGTCGAATGAAGGCTTTTAAGTTACAAATGGTTGTCCGAGCTCCTATGAGTGCCACAGCCTCCTCCAACTATTACTTGGGGTCCCTGGATCAGAATCCCTCAATATGAAGGTTAGGAGAATATGTTGCCTTAACAATTTAGGGACCATGCCTCTAGACAGCAGGAAGTAGCTATGAAATGAAAATGAAGCCCCTTTCCCTTGGCAACATAATTCTCCTAAAAGAAAAGGGAGGAATGAGAGAGTCAATTCCTAGGCAGATTGATAAGAAGTCCAGGGGTCCACAAGGAGAGAGGGGTCTGGAATTCTCAAGAAGGAAGAAAGGGTAAACTTTTTCTTGTCCCTTTACATTCCTTAGGATTATATAACAATAATATATACTGCTTGAGTACAGTCTCTGGAAAAAAAAAAAAAAACAAACCTTCTGGCTACTCCTGTTATTTTAAGGTGCAATTTATGGGAGTACGTCTAGTGAGGTCTTTACAGCCTTCAGGCATTCTTTTGATTCACTGTAATAAATAATTAGAGAGTATATAACTCCATGGCTAACACTAGAAAGGGGGTACTCTTTCTGTCCCCTTCTGATGCCTATATCAGAAGCTTTTACTATCTCCTTTATACTTTAACAAAACTTTATTACAAAAAAGCTGTGAGCCAACAAGCCTCATCTCTGGCCCCACATTGAATTTTTCTCATTCAGAGGCCAAGAATCCCAGCATCTTTGCGTGGTTCAGCAACAACATTTCATTGTCACTTTGCTTATTTAAATTATATGCTGAGTACGTCATGCGAAATGCCCAACTGGATGAAGCACAAGCTGAAATCACGATTGCTGGGAGAAATATCAATAACCTCAGATATGCAGAAGACACCACACTCATGGCAGAAAGTGAAGAGTAATTAAGAGTCACTTGATGAAAGTGAAAGAGGAGAGTGAAACATCAGGCTTAAACTCCACATTCAGAAAATGAAGATCATGGCATTTGTTCCCATCACTTCATGGCAAATAGATGGGGAAACAATGGAAACAGTGAGAGACTGTATTTTGGGGGGCTCCAAAATCACTGCAGATGATAACTGCAGCCATGAAATTAAAAGATGCTTGCTCATTTGAAGAAAAGCTATGACAAACCTAGACAAAATTTTTAAAAGAAGAGACATTACTTTGCTGAAAAATTTCAGTATAATCAAAGCTTTGATTTTTCCAGTTGCCATGTATGTATGTGACAATTGTACCATAAAGAATGGTGAGTAATGAAGAATTGATGCTTTTGAACTGTGGTGTTGGGCAAGACTCTTGAGAATCCATTGGACTACGAGGATATCCAACCAGTCAATGCTAAAGGAAATCAATTGTGAATATTTATTGGAAGGACCGATGCTGAAGTTGAAGCTCCAATACTTTGGACAACTGATGTGAAGGACTTACCCATTAGAAAAGACCCTATTACTGGGAAATATTGAAGGCAGGAGGAGAAAAGGATGATAGAGAATGAGATGATTGATGATATCACTGACTCAATGTGCATGAGTTTGAACACGCTCCAGGAGTTGGTGAAGGAAAGGTAGGCCTGGCGTGCTGCAGTCCATGGGGTTGCAAAGGGTCGGACATGACTGAGCGATGGAACTGAACTGAGTATACACCATAGCAAAGGCCATTTTTCTTTGGCTTGTTTCTCCAGCAAGACTGGGTCTCCCCAAGACCCCAACACATATCCCCAAGCGAGTCTGCACCAAGTCACAGAAGTCAGTGCCTAGCATTCACAAGGCATTCAGTGAGTTCTGATTGCAGGGGGACCTCCATTTTGTCGACATAAAGGAGTAAAAGACACATTTATTCTCCTGTCTCAAACAACTCCAAAGTAGACAAGATAAATGAAAGAGAAATCTTATACATCAAACATCAAGCAGCAGAGAATGAATTCCTGAGCAGGGGAGCAAGCAAGGTGAGTTCTACAATTGTCCCAACACTAAAAATAATTTCCCACACATCCATGGAAGTGGTATCTAGGCCGAGACAAATGGCCTCCCCAAGAAGAGAGATTTGAGACTCTAGATATTTAGAGTTCATAGGAGATAGCTAAACACAGAGATCTGTGGCAGTGTTCAGGTGATACCCCTCCAGTTTTCAGCAGAGAGTTGATAGTACTAGCCAGTATTATTGGGAGCAATCCTTGTGTCTCAAATTGAGCCAAGTCTAATTGTGTCCCCACCCACCAGCATGCAAATTACTCATAATTCCCATGAAACCACTATGGCCCTGAAGACAATATTGCCTTGCTAGTGGGGAATAGTAAACCTGTTCTAAAGGCTGGTCTCATCTCAGCTAAAAAAAAAAAAAACAACTGAATAGCAAGCTTTCAAAAAGTACAATTGTTTCCAAGAAATTAAGTGTTTGCAAACAGTGCCAAAAGTAATTTATAAAAATTTTAAAAATATCCAGCATCCAAAGGGTAAAAATGGCCATATCCAATATACAATTTAAAATGTCCATATGAGTTGTGCAAGTATTTACCCTAGATCAATCACAATATTGTAAAGTAATTATCCTCTAATTAAGATAATTAAATACATTTAAAAAGGAAAAAAAATCCAATGTTCAAAGAAGCAAGAAAATATCTATAATGAGGGAAAAATCAATTAGTAAAAACACAGTTAAAATATACAGTACATAATTATCAGTGAAGGACATTAAAATGCTTACTAGAACAATAATCCTTATATTCATGAAGCTAAAGAATATTGAGTGTGTTAAATAGAGACATGGAAAATCAGAATGGAAAGACTTTGGGGAAAAATAAATTGTTCATCATAGAGATTTGAAACAAAATATATGTAAAATATATGTAAAGAATAATAAAACATATGTAAATGGAATCCCACAGGAAGTGAAAGGAGAATAGAGAAAAGAACTTCATAATTACTGGCTGAAAATTTTGCAGATATGATGAAAGCTTCAAACCCATTTACACAAACTCACTTAATTCAAGGACAAGAAATATGACAACTATTCAAAGGCACATCATAATTCATTGTTTAAAATAATCAACCAAAAAATATAACCAGAAGGAAAAACAGACGCAGTAGAACAAAAAAAGTGGGAATGACAACAGATTATGAATACGAAACAATGTTAGCCAGAATACACTGGCATCAAATCTTATAGTGCTGAGAGAAATATAATTGACTCAGAACTCTATATCCAAGAGAAATACATATCAAAAACAAGGTAAAATGCTTTCTGAGACATACAACAACAAGACTGCATCACCACCAACAGACCAATGTAATAAATGTTTTATAAAAGGTCTCAAGTCAGAAGGAATTTAAAAGGAAGTGGAAATCTGGACCTACATGGGAATGAACATTACCCAAAATGATAAACATGTAATATTTATTAAAAGGTTAATAAAGGGACTTCCTTGGTGGTTCACTGATTAAGGAACTGCTTCACAATGCAGGGGATGCTGGTTTGTTCCTTTGCCAGAGAACTGAGATCCCACATGCCACTGAGTAACTAAGCCTGCATGTCTCAAATAGAGTTTACATGCTGCAAGTACTGAGCTTGCCATCCTCAAATGGAGAATCCCTACCACAAGGAAGACCTGCATGCCAGACTAAGACCAAACACAGCCAAATAAATGACAAATAAATATACGATTTACAAATTATTACTAATTATCATAATTAATAATGATAGATGGGCAAGTTAAAGATGTGTATCATGGATCTTAAAGCTATTTTAAAAAGTTATTATTAATAAGTGACAAAGGATATAAAAGGGAGTGATAAAAGCTAATCAGTCACAAAGAAGTCAGGGATAAAAAGAGAAATGGAAAGAAAGAACATGGGACAAATTGAAGGTAAAGAGCAAGATGATAGAATGAAACCCAACTAGAGTGAAAAGCAAAGGAGAAAAGGAAAGATATTTCCATTTGAATGCAGAGTTACAAAGAATAGCCTGGAGAGATAAGAAATCCTTCCTCAGTGATCAATGTAAAGAAATAGAGGAGAAAAAAAAGAATGGGAAAGACTAGAGATCTCTTCAAGAAAATTAGAGATAGCAAGGAAATATTTCATGCAAATATGGGATCGATAAAGGACAGAAATGGTATGGACATAACAGAAGGAGAGGATATTAAGAAGAGGTGGCAAGAATACACATATGAACTGTACAAAAAAGATGTACATGACCCAGATAATCATGATGGTGTGATCACTCACCTAGACCCAGACATCCTGGAATGTGAAGTCAAGTTGGCCTTAGAAAGCATCACTACAAACAAAGCTAGTGGATGTGAAGGAATTCCAGTTGAGCTATTTCAAATCCTGAAAGATGATGCTATGAAAGTGCTTCACCCAATATGCTAGCAAATTTGGAAAACTCAGCAGTGGCCACAGGACTGGAAAAGGTCAGTTTTCATTCCAATCCCAAAGAAAGGCAATCCCAAAGAATGCTC
>JADEYB020000469.1:26383-61493 GCA_015832495.2 Alces alces
AATAGGAAAAGGAATATGTCAAGGTTTTATATCATCATCCTGCTTATTTAACTTATATGCAGAGTACATCATGAGAAACACTGAGCTGGAAGAAGCACAAGCTGGAATGAAGATTGCTGGATGAAATGTCAATAACCTCAGATATGCAGATGACACCACCCTTATGGCAGAAAATGAAGAGGAACTAAAAAGCCTCTTGATGAAAGTGAAAGAGGAAAGCAAAAATGTTGGCTTAAAGCTTAACATTCAGAAAACTAAGATCATGCATCTGGTCCCATCACTTCATGGGAAGTAGATGGGGAGACAGTGGAAACAGTGTTAGACTTTAACTTTTTGGGCTCCAAAATCACTGCAGATGGTGATTGCAGTCATAAAATTAAAAGACGCTTACTCCTTGGATGAAAAGTTATGACCAAATGAAATAGCATATTAAAAACCAGAGACATTACTTTGCCAACAAAGGTCCATCTGGTCAAGGCTATGGTTTTCCCAGTGGTCATGTATGGATGTGAGATTTGGACTGTGAAGAATGCTGAGCACTGAAAAACTGATGCTTTTGAAGTGTGGTGTTGGAGAAGACTCTTGAGAGTCCCTTGGACTGCAAGGAGATCCAACCAGTCCATCCTAAAAGAAATCAGTCCTGGTTGCTCATTGGAAGGACTGATGCTTAAGCCACCTCATGCGAAAAGTTGACTCATTGGAATACACCCTGATGCAGGGAGGGATTGGGGGCATGAGGAGAAGGGGACGACAGAGGATGAGATGGTTGGATGGCCTCACCGACTCGATGGACATGGGTTTGAGTAATCTCTGGGAGTTGGTGATGGACAGGGAGGCCTGGTGTGCTGCGATTCATGGGGTCACAAAGAGTCAGACATGGCTGAGTGACTGAACTGACTGACTGACTGACTGAGAGTTAACCCCGGGCTTCCCTGGTGGCTCAGAGGTTAAAGCGTCTGCCTGAAATTGCAGAGACTTGGGTTCGATCCCTGGGTTGGGAATCCCTAGAGAAGGAAATGGCAACCCAGTCCAGTATTCTTGCCTGGAGAAGCCCATAGATGGAGGAGCCTGGTGAGTTGCATTAGTCCATGGGGATGCAAAGAGTCAGACGCAACTGAGCGACTTCACTTTCACTTTGACTTTTAGAGTTAACCCCTTGGATGTGAACCCAGACTAAAGATATAACCCAGGGCCAAGATGACAGCAGATCCCCATACATTGCACTCTGCAGCCAAAATAGAGCCTGCCAGTCCCCAGGGCCCCATGTGCCTGGGCACAGAACAGCCCCAAAGGTTTATATGGGACAGTGAATTAGTCGTCTTCCATCATACAAAGTATATGCTGTGTTTATAAAGAAATTGCATTAGAAATCAATGTTCACTGGACAAAAGAAGAACTAGGCAATAGTATAGTGTGGACCTTCCCTCTTATACTACTCTAATTCTTCTCAGGAGGGAGCAGATAAATTGACAGGACTTAAGCCTCTTCAATACTAGACATACTTGACCTGGGATACATGTTTGATTTTCATGGTTCAGTCTCCTCTCTCTTCTCTTCTCTTGCTCATCCTGGGCAACAGGGACTGCTCCCTTAAACCACAGCTGAATCACTACAAACAAATCCAGATGATATTTGCCAAGTCTTTCACATACACCAGTTAAAACTTGATTCCTCCTGTTTTGCACCTCTGGATCTTTACAACCAACCACGTCTCTTATCCCACATCCTGGGATCCTTGTCCTTGCTCACTTGCAGTGATGTTCCCATACACAGGGCCTCAATTATACCCAATGGAATCCCTGCTCAGAGTGGCCATAATATATGGAAAAAGAGAAAGAATGGGCAGTTCCTTACTCTCCTCTCTTGTTCCTTCACAACATACATTCACTGAAAACCTGTGTAAAAACTCTGTTACACACAGACCTTCAAGTTGAAAACTTTCAAACATGTAAAGTGCATTTGCATGTACAATCACATGAATTAGTTCACAGATCTGACACACATTGTCGTGGGCACATCTCAGACAATTGCATGTGCTTTGTGTACTTTACTGTATAGAAGTGTATGGAGTACAATAGTGCAGTATTTTTATTTCAAGCCTACATTGTCTGAACGGAAGCATAAATGCAGTGGTGATGTAGATGGTACTATTACTTTACTTTTAAAGGTGTGCTTAGTTGCTCTGCTGTATCTGACATTTGCAACCTATGGATTGTAGTCCGGCGGGCTCCTTTTGCCATGGGGATTCTCCAGACAAGAATACTGAAGTGGGTTTCCATGCCTTATCCAGGTACTGTTTGTATTATTGTTTGCGTTTTTTTTTTTTTTTTTTGTATTATTTGTGTGAAAAGTGTCATAAAGCTATTAAACTACAGCACTATATAGCCAATTGTCTTAGTTGGCTACCTAAGTAACTTTGCTGGACTTATGAAGAAATTGGGATATTAAACACCCTTTTGAAATGTACCTTGTTCATATACAGGGGGCTTACTCTTCTGCTAAGACCTGTGGATGCAAAAGTGAACCCATCCCCTCCAGGTCCATGGAAGTCACATTCTTGGTTGGGATTTTAGAGGAAACATGGCATCTCCATAATTCTAGCCATCACAGTCCTTCAAAAGACCTTGATCAGGACAAACAAATACTAAAGTAGAAATTGTCATTGTGTTTCTACCCACTTCTAGAAAGTATTGCTAACACCTCAGTACTGGATCTTGCAATGCTGGTGGACTAGATGGAGAAGTGATGTGAACAGATGTAAGGAAGGTGAGACAGGTAGGTCAGAATGTGAGGTAACAAAAACAAGGTATTTAGAAGCTGAAAAACTGAGAGATTTGGAACCTGAGTTGGAAAAGCAGTTTTCAAATGAAATTGGGTCACATGGCATGTATAATCCTCACTTAAGTCCTTAGAAGATCCCTACTGACCAGTCTGTCTCTTTTTTCTGGAGCACAGTTCAGATCCATCTAGCTGTTTCTCATTGCTTCTCCTTTCTGCTGCCTCCCACACTGTGCCCAGCCATCCAGCCTCATCCATTCAGAAAAGGCTTGATCTTTAAGGCAGGCACTTTTGGCTACCTACAAAATGACCTATTCTCTGCTTCTCTTTCAAAACTGAAAATAGTTTTTTATATAGCTATGAACCCAGTAGCTACAGGATTGCATTTCCTGCCCACCTGTGCTCTTAGTCATGACCAGTGACTTTGAGATGCAAGCAGATTTAGAAGAGGGATTCCTTGGAAGACTGCTTTATCTCAGAGATGAGATTCTTCCCTTCCCCACCTATTTCCTAAATGTTGTCTTGATTTTAGTTGTGATGGCTGGAACTTCTGTAGTTGTGTTGTACAATCATGTAACCTTGGAGATGGATACCATCCAAGCTCTGACTGGCCGACCTCCAGCTTTGTTTTAGTGGGAGAGAAAAATTTAGTTTATCTTGCTATAGTTATGGTTGTTTTAGTTTTTTACAATGTGCATCCAAATTTAATCCTGATACTACTATTTGTTTAATATGATATAGCCTTATTATTTTGTTGTGTTTAGTGAATATATTTATATTTTACATTTCTCATATTTTTTTTTATTTTATAAATTTAGTCATAAAGCCCAGGTATACCTAAATAGTATAAATGCAAAATTATGATTACAAACATGACTTCCTATTGGTTTTGCATTTTTATACTTCCTTATCTCCTTTCCTTTCTTTTTTTCTCCATATTTGTACACCCTTGGCCATGTCCTCTCATATAACTTCATCCATATCCATATCTGCAGGCCAAAACAGGCTGAGAGCTGTTTGGGGAGAACCAAAGAAGAATGAATTACAGGGATACAATGAAGGATGGTGGCCCTTGTTACTCATCTTGAATGCTTTGTAGTAGGATCACATTCCCCTGCCCTTCTGTGGACCCACCACCCCCGGGTTTGCCATGACCAAGTAAGATATTTCAGCCAGTGGAACTTGAGTGGAGTTGATAAGTCACTTCCAAATGGAAGTATTATTTTCTCTCCCACTAGCTTGGATGCAGATGTAATGACAGGAGCTGGAGTAGCCATTTTAGGCCAGAGGTAATTAGCACGAGTGCAAGATGTGACAAGAAAGAAGTGGGTCCCCATCTCTCTGGAGAGACCTGCACTACCATTATGCGAAAGAGAAATGAAATTGTGTTCTATTTAAACAATGTTATTTAGGGTTTAATTACAGTAGTTGAACCTGTAACCTAACACTCATATAGAATAAATAATCTTTCTGTTAGCCTTGTCTTGACATTAGAGTCTGAATGTGACAAAATCTACTGATATATACTTACAAGTGAGTCAAGTAACAGCACTGTGCTCTGGAAGCTGTGGTCTAGTAGGATTTCAGAAACTCAAGCAGGAACAAAGCCACATGGCAGGACAGTCAAGATGCTGTAGGAACACTTTTGAGGGGAACCTAAATCAGCCCTGGTCTCAGGAGGTTGCTTGAAGCAGGGGACAATCCTCCATCAGTCTCCTCATAAATAGGCCATGGTGCCAAGTTTCATGCAAAAGTGATGCATTTCAAATTCCTTCCAGAATATCTTACCTTTTGATCCAGCGCTTATTATATGTGTTTGAGACCTGGTTGGGGAAGTCTGCAAATGCCCCAGGGCAACCAAGCAAGTGGGCCCCCAACTACTGAGCCTGAGTGCCCTAGCACCTGGGATCTGCTCACGAGAAGCACATGATTGAAAACGAGTGTGCTGCAATTACAGAGTAGCCCCTGATTGCTGCAAATAGAGAAGTCCTGAGCAGCAATGAAGACCTAGTGCAACCAAAAATTCTCCCAGCGAAACCAGTGTGGTCTCAGGGGAAGCAGGACATGACAGTGGATGAAACCAGCCTGGGTCTGATTTCATGCAAGTCGTGGAGAGGGAAGCTACAGTCTGTTTTCACATGGAACTTAGGACATAAGTTGTGCCTCAAACGTGCCACAACCCAAGGCTAGGGAACTGGGATTTCACTCTCCTACTAGCACCTCCCTCTCGTCCTGCAACTACACCAGCTGGTGTCTCTAAGCTCTTGTATTAGATCCTCTAAAGACAAATCAAAGGTGACACTAGAAGCAGAAGACACCGAACCTCCGGAAAATGAAACCTCAGATCATATCTAGATTTCTACACCCACTCTGCCATCTCCAACACCATATCTGGAATCTTGCAGGTCAAAAGAACCCCATGGGTCTCTGCAGGTAACCTGTTTTTTCTAAACTGCCCTTTTAATTTATATAGAAGTTTATTTATAGTATTATATTAATATTAGGTGTATGGGAAATTAAGTCCCTTATACATACACAGGTATCCATTTTTTCTTAGATTCTTTTCTCATACAGGATATTACAGACTACTGAGCAGAATTCCAGTGTGGCATAGTAGGTTTTTGTTGATTATCTAGTAAATATAGTAGTATACATACATTAATCTCAAATTCTCCATTCATCCCTCTCCCAACTTGCCAGTGTGATAACTATAATTATTGTTTTGACCGAGGGAAGTGTCTAGGCACTTTTTGGATCAGAGTCTCTGTGCTTGTGAGAGTGCAGAGGCCAGGGAAATCAAGCCTGAGAGAGACACACTTGAGATGATGCTAAATGTTGAGAAGGACCCGGCCATGCAAAAAGCTGGGAGAAAAGCATTCTAGATGTGGGAAGTAACCACTGCTAAGAACCAAGGTAACAAAGCTTAATAAATGGTTACCTTTCCACTGCCAACCATCCTTCCATGGTTGGAACTTGGCCTACAGGCCAACCACCATGACCTCATCCCATACTTAAGTTGTGAGTTAGCAGCAAGGAGCCATATCAACCTTCCCAAGAAGGAAGAACCTGGGGCTATCACAAGGCTGAATCAGCTCTGGACTCAGGGACGTGTACACAAACTGGTAATCACCAGGAGCATCAGGTGCCATGGGCACCACCAGTGCATCTGAATATCTCAATTTACTTGTTCTCAGGAGTAGAAACTCCAAGGAACTGATAGAGCAAAGAAACAAGTAATCATTCTTGTTTCATCTTGCCCTGTGTGATTCCCATGGCCCTTTGACCACACTGCTCTCTGCCCAAAAACTCTTTCCTCTATTCCTTCTTCAAAGGTGGCTTGTGAATAACATCAGCCCCTGATTCTGAAGCCTGGAGGCTGAAACTCAACCCACAATCAGCTGGGTCCCAGAGATGTCCAGCCTTGTCCTATGTTTCTTTCCTTTGTCTCCTACCAGATTCATAAAACAAATTCTCTGAAAAACGTTAATGTGATTCTAACCTCCTTGAGGCCTTTGATGCTCCAAGTTCTCTTGGAGCATCAAAGAGGGAACACATCCCCTTCCTCCAGCTAGTCTCAAACCCCAACTTTGCTCATCCAGGGGTTCCCTGAGGAAGCATAAGACACTTATCTAAGTTGCCAGAAGGCTAAGAAGAGAATGATTCTCGCTGTGAATGCAGGTCCATGTTACCCAGTCAGCCAAGAGTCTGTATTGGGTGAATGAGGAGCAGGAAGTATTTGGATTCTGAGTTGGGAGTGAGTCAGTCACCACATGCACAACTGCCTCCTGGGGTCACTAGAGCTGAGGTTTCCCTACTGTGCCATGAACACAGAAGAAACAGCCCTGACCATTGCTTTCCTGCTGCTACATGGAGGCAGGTCTACTGATAAAATCTGAGCCAGACTTGAGGGGCAACAGGAAAGGAAATTCCACCCTGGTGCTTGCAGACATCTCAGAGCTCTCCAGCAGTGGATGCAATTGAGCTTTCACTCATCTTGCCCTTTCTGTAAGTCTCCTAGTCTGGGAACTAGAGTTCCTGGGTCCCAAGTCTTCACTAACTTACCTGCAGCCTTCAGGTGAGACATACACCCCAGGGTTCAGTTTGTCCTCTCTTGGATGAGGTAGACTGGACTTGCTGTAGAATACTTTTTCCAGACTGAAGCTCAGTGCCAATCAGTGTACAAGTGACTTAGAGGTGCCTGTTGCTGAGGATTCTGAGGATGACTCTGGTGGGCAGGGGGCTGTAACTGTCTGGTGATGTTCATGGGTCCTGGACTCAGGCCTGGGAGTGGTAGACCACTTGGCACACAGCTGCTGTGACACCGAATACCTTAGAGGCCTTGCCCACTGGAACTTACCATCACTTGGGTTCTGTGGGATGAAATCAGATATTTATAAGTCAGAAGTTACCAATGGGGAAGCTTGTAGATTCTTCACTGGAAACCCAAATTAGCCCAGTGAATCATCTCTCCTAAAAAACTCTGGGAACAAGATATGCCAGGACTCTTAGACAAATTTTGAAGTATTTCAAATACTATTTCAAGTAGGTCATGTTTTGGATGACCTGCCATTTGCTCTCTGGCTTGGGAGGATACCCACAGTTAGAGTGGAATCAAAGGGCCCCTGGGGGAGGCTGTCCATCTCCTTGTTACTCATTGGCAGTGAGTACAGCTCTATCCCCTCCACATCTGGAGTAAGAATTCTAGCAGGAAGGATGTGAACTCTAAGTTTAACGAGAAGACTCAGGTAGGTCTGGCCCTCTGGTAGGCACTATTCTTTTCCCAGTGCTTCTTGCTTCCCTCCTGGGTCCTGTGAAAGCTGCCCACCTCCTGGTTATTGGGTTCTGAATTCTTCCTTCCTTCACTTGCAGACATCTACGCAGTCCCACTTGTGGCCCACGCCCTACCCAGCCTCAAGCCTTCACCTTAAGATTGCACTTAAGAAGGTAAAACAAAGAAGGGGTCTGCCCAGTTCATTGTTTCTAAAAATGTCTGCATTCCTTCTGCTTCCAGACCCTGTCCTGAATCAACATCTCCAGCTAGTTGAGTGAGCTTAGCAGGGAAATGGAGATGCAGATGGTTGGGTGGGGTGGGAGTTGGCAGTAAGTTTGTCAAGTGTGGGGGACAGTTTTCAGATGACAAGAGATTAGTTGGAGTAAGGAGCATGGGGTCCTCCAATCATTCATTCATTGGCTTCCTGCCTGAATATGCTATTTTGGGCTCCTCAGGGTATCACTAAGACAGAAACTTCAAAATGGACCTTCTATAAACTTATTACTAATAAACCACTTCAAACATAACAAACGTAAGAAATAAGAGTGTCATGAACCCTATATTTCATCATTTGGCATCAGTAACTACAAAACTAACCTCTTAGTCTCACAGTTTGTCATAGACTGGAGACTATGCAACATCAAGGTGGTGGACAGTTGAGTTCCCAGTAGAGATATTTTTGACTTGCATCAGGTCTTTCTCTTTGTGCTATGTTCACACATATGGTGGGGAAAGTTAAGTAGGAAGAGGGAGAATAAGAAAGAAAAAGAGGGAGAGGCTAATCCCATCATAAGGGACCACCATCAAAACCCCATGTCAACCTGCGTACCTCCCAAAGACCCTACCTCCTAGTTCCATCACATTGGCAGTCAAGGGTGGAGACAATTCAATCCATAGCAGCTACTCAGATCTGTTTTTAAATCAACACAGACTCTCATTTGATTCTCTCTTTTACTCCGTATTCATTTCTTCTGAAGTAGTTTAGTGATGAGATGAAACATTTCACAAAATGTACATAATGAGTATTTGGAATGAAATAAAAGGATGTGAAAAAATTGCTCTGTTGTTCCCAATAAAATTAACATCTTATATCCAGTTCATGTGCAAATTTCTCTGATTCTCAAAAAGCAGTTGTCTTTTCACAGTTCATTGAAATAATGTACTCATTTGGTGCACTTGGTTGTTCTTTAAGACAAAATAACTGTTCTTCTCCCAATTTTAATGCCATTTATTTGTTCAAAAATTGTGAGGAAGAAGGGTGGTTTATTTTACAGGATGTCCTACTATTGGGTTTAGAGCAGGAGTCCACAATACCAGCACAGTGGGCCAGGACCAGTGCCAGTCCTTGGTCTATTAGGAACCAGACCTTCACAGCAGGAGGTGAGCTGCAGGCCAGTGAGTGAGGCTTCATCTGTATTATAGCTGCTCCCCATCACTCTCTCATCACCCCCAGAAGGGACAGTCTAGCTTGTTTTCCTGGAACTGCCTGTAGTTACATAACATATGCTTAATAGAAACAAAAATAGCATAAATATTGATGATTATTTTCCTTTCTCAGTGCTCAGAATGGTGAGTTGATGCCTAGCAGTCTATCACAGTAACAAATTAGATGTTGCCTATTAACATTTGTACCCATTTGGCCAGCTTAAAATTTAATATTAGAAAACTCTTATCATGGGATCCAGCCCCATCCTTCATGGCAAATAGAAGGAGAAAAGGTCAAAGCAGGACAGATTTCTTCATCTTAGCCTCTAAAACCACTGTGAATGATGACTGCAGCCATGAAATCACAAGCCATTTGCTTCTTGGCAGGAAAGCTATGACAAACATAAACAGTTGGTTGAGAAGCAGAAACATCATTCTGGCCAACAAACTGGTAGATGTTTGGCCTTTTCGTTTGGAATCCTAAACTTTCTGTCCAGTCCCCACTGGTCTTTGAAGTCCCTCAGTTTTCTGGTCCTTCACGATTCCCAAGATTATTTTGTGCATTTCTTGATCCAGTCCTGAAATCAGTCATCTCTTTAAGAATCCATGGATTGTCTAATGGAAAATGTATTTAGAAGCTATATGTTAGACCTCAGAATAGTCAGTGTTATCAAGTTGTCATTGCTTGTAGGCTTTACATTGGTCAGAGTAGGAACTACACATTTTCCTTAAAAAATAAAATAAAAAGGAATAAGTAGTTGGTACAAACTTATGCTTTCCATTCAAGATTTAAGACAGCAGGTATTTTTAAATTTTTTCCCATTTATTTTTATTAGTTAGAAGCTAATTACTTTACAGTATTGTAATGGTTTTTGTCATACATTGACATGAATCAGCCATGGATTTGCATGTATTCCCCATCCCACAGGGTTTTAATTAAACTTCTTTATGTTATGTGTGAACCTCTTGTTCTAGTCACTGAAAGGCTTACTTCAGAATATTAGTTTTAATTATTGTTTTCCTTTTACCTGTTAACATACATATGATTATGTCACAATAACAGAGGCAATATGATGAACAATAAGTTGTTGAATATAGTTTCAGATTTCTTTCCTGTTTTTCTTTTGGTTTTCTTTTGTTTTGTTTTGGATGGGCAGTATTTTCATTTTTCCTTAGAAGATATTCCACTCTGAATATAGTCATAATTCTGAATTTTAAAGCCACTTAAGTAATGTGTTGTTACGGGCACCTAGTCACCAACTTGATGCAATTAGATTTATCAGTCTTTGTTCTCTATTTGTACAGTTCAGTTCAGTCAATCAGTTGTGACCGTCTGTTTGCAGCGACTTGGACTGTAGCATGCCAGTCTTCCCTATCCATCACCAACTCCCAGAGCTGGCTCAAGTTCACGTCCATCAAGTTGGTGATGCCATCCAATCATCTCATCTCATCTTCTGTCTTCCCCGTCTGCTCTTGCCTTCATTCTGTTCTAACTTCAGGGCCTTTTCCATTGAGTTAGTTCTTCCCATCAGGTGGGCAAATAGTTGGAGCCTCATCTTCAGCATCAGTCCTTCCAGTGAATATTCAGGACTGATTTCCTTTGGACTGGTTTGATCTCCTTACAGTCCAAGGGACTCTCAAGAGTCTTCTCCAACACCATAGTTCAAAGGGCATATATGAGTGTCATTTGTCAGTAATGTCATATTCCCCTGTTGGGATTTAACCACCAAAACTGAATTTAAACAATATGCAAAAATGAGGATTAAGTCACAGTGCCCCATCTAAACACACCTGGCAACAGGAGAGGCTTCTGTTTTATTCAAGGGATAGGTGCGGATAGATCTCATGCAGGAATAGGCCCTGGGAGTCCTGGATGAGTCATTAAACACAATTGTCTTTACTTTGGCTGCCACAGTTGTTTTGTCTTCTTTGACTGGGAAGACATTTCAAAATTATTTTTTTGTATGTTTGCTCTGGCAGACAAAATTTTTCATGGCATAGACCCTATGGGGAAATTTTATCAGAATATATCCATTTATCTTCAGCAGTTAAATTTGTTGGTTTGTATGTCTCCAGTGATCTTTCTTTATAAATAGAAAGGAAACAAACATGTTCAGTATGCATTCAGTCTCTTTGTAAATCAACCAACTTGAATTAAATCCCTCTCTGTCCCCACTGCACTCCCAAGTCTAGGCCAGAAATAAAAACCTTCAGAGACTGAAGGCTAATTTCAGCACATCATTGAGATTGTGTTGCCACTGTTTTTTCCGGAAAAAAAAAATTAGATGCTAACATTAAAATCAGTAGATTGTACATAAACATCCAGCCTTCTGATTCTCTTGAAAACATGGCAAACTGGCCTGCTTTCCAGCATGATTGAAGTGGAGGAAAGATTGCTCCCAGTGGTCATGCCTGTGCTGCCCAGGGTTCAGCATGGCCACCTAGTCCAACTACTATTTCTCTTGCTTCTGGGGCCATGAGTTTGTGAGAACTACACTGCTAGCTCACGGAAGATAAAGACTACTTTTGTCTTGATCAACTATGACTTTGAAGCATTTAACCCAGAACCCAACACACAGTACTTCCTTGTACGTTTGTTGGATGATCTAAAATATCTCGTGGATGCATATGACATTTCTTCCAACACTGAAACCATGCAATTGAAGTACTGCTCTGCCCTAAATCTTTGATGCAGACTGGCTTCACAGGTACCCCTGCTCTCTGCCACTAGACCCACTACCTAAAGCCAGTTGTATGTCCCTGGGCTGTCCCTGAAGACATCACTTTGACATTTGACAACTTATCCTCCTAGCAATCTCCTCTCCAATGAAGACAGCAATGCATATCTCATGAAGTGACTAGGAAGATGACACGAAACCACGAATGTTGAGTATGCCCATTAGTATCCATTTTTATGATGGTCTTAGCAGCTTTTTTCTCCAAGTAGGCAAGGTTCTCCATCTTCTTAGATGTCAATGTAGATACGTTTGATTTTCCAGCTAAGCTTCAAGGAAGAGATTACAGTTCAATTGTCTGTATTCTGAGAAGATTCAAAGTCCACTCACCAAGGGCACTGATGAAGGTACAGATTTTATTGAGACCTTTGTGTTTTTTCAGATCTACTAGTGGCCTAAAGGGCTCAACTAGGACATGTCAGAGCATATATAAATAGGGGCTCCCGGTCACCACTACATGCTAAGAACCTGAACTTTCCTGAGTGCTTGGAGCTAGGAAAGAAGCATGAAGTGGCTTGTGCTCCTTGAGCTGGTGGCCTTCTCAGATTGCCGAGTCATGTAATTATGGGGACTTAAGCCACATCATATTTCTTTCTGTGATTTTTCTTTTCATCTGATTATTCTTCCACCCATCAAGTTTAGAAGGGAATGGAATATTTCCCTGACAGTGTTAAAGTTCAACTCTTACCTATTGATAAGTACCTTGCTATAGGAACTGTGGGTCCCAAGGGTTGGTTAGATTTGCAGAGTTGCACAATTCTTGGGTTCCAGTTATGTCATGACCTATGGAAATTGGAACTCCTTGCAATTGTTCAGTGCACAGTCAATGCAGATGTATCCTGTGGAATAGCACTTTTCTACCTTTTATTTAACATGTCCTCTTTGTTCCTGCTCTACTTCAGTGTGTATATTTCTTTGTCTGATTCTCTGTATCACTATCATTTATCTCTCCATCTCTTTGGAAGTTTCTGTGAGTTTATTTGTCTCTGTGTTGTTTTCTTTTAATTTTTCTTTTGACTCATCTTTCCTTCTCAAGCCTCTACATTTCCCTAACTTGTTCCCTATCTCCTGGATTCTTCTTTCAACTCTTTCCTCTCTTTTAACTTGGAGAAAGATTGGAAGAGCTACTTATACATTGTTTTATATCTGACAAGCAGTGTGACCACAGAAAATTTGCAAACCTCTTGCATTTCAAATTCCTCCCTTGTAAAAGAGGATAGGAATCCCCCTTTTACCTCCTTCCCTGAGCTTCTATGAGAAGGATACAGTGGGATGGCAAGAGCAATGCGAATGGATTGCATTGTTGAAACTTCCTATTTATTAGGTACCTTATATACATCACTTCACTTATCCCCAAAATATTCTATTTGGAGGTTTTGAATCATTACATTCCACCATCTTACTGAGGGGAGACTGAGACCCCACAGGGTCATATGACTTACCTAACATTACAGAACAGAACATGTAATCAAACCTATGTCTTTGCTATGGTATATGCATAACATTCTGATAATAAGGTGACTCATAAAAATGATTGGAAAATACACAGGATTGGAAAATACATTACAATGACAGTTATACCTTAACACTGACAGCTAATTGTAGCTTCTTCTTTGTTTTCATTGTCAAATGTTCCGTGAAAGAATACCTCTAACGAAAGTGAAGACCATGAAAAATACCCTCAGTGAAAAAGATATGCTGAACAATTTCCTCAAGGAACATGCTTACAGACTGTCTTTGATTTCTTCTCTTGTCTCAAATATAACTATTCACCCCTGAGGAACATCATGGAAGTGAGTGTTTTGGGAGGATGGTGCCCCACAGCACCCCTGGTGCTCTAGTCTAGCACTGGGGCTCATTTGGAGATGCCACGTGGGATGTTGGGGACGGGGCTTCCTGCAGGAGGTGGAAACCCTGGGCATAGGGGCCTTACCCAGAGGAGAAGGCACTCTCATCCTCAACTCCTGGTCTTGGTGACTGGGCCCAGAAATTAGCAGGTGGCAGGTAAACATCCATTTCTGTGTCAAAGATGTGTCATTAGTTTGAGGGAGATTGTTCCCTCTGAGGAGAAGGCAATGGCAACCCACTACAATACTTTTGCCTGGAAAATCCCAAGGATGGAGGAGCCTGGTAGGCTGCAGTCCATGGGGTCGCTAAGAGTTGGACATGACTGAGCGACTTCACTTTCACTTTTCACTTTCCTGAATTGGTGAAGGAACTGGCAGCCCACTCCAGTGTTCTTGCCTGGAGAATCCCAGGGAAGGGGGAGTGTGGTGGGCTGCTGTCTATAGTGTTGCACAGACTCGGACACAACTGAAGCAACACAGCAGCAGCAGGAGCAGCAGCAGAGGTTCCTTCTGAACTAAGTGAGTCACTTAGTTAGAGATGAAGGGTGAACCATCTCTGATCAGAAGGTAGAACAAACTACAAAGCAATTGTAAATCCCCAGGCAGAGGAATCCAGTTTCCACAGATGCAAGAATCACAGCCGTGAAAAGATACTGAACCTGTATTCTGTGTAATGCCGTAAGAATCTAACACATTGGTTACTGTATTTAGATTAGAAAAAAAGGCTTATTTTGTCTTCAAGAATACCCATGCTCGCCTGAGAGATAGGCAAAGAGTAAATACATGTAAAAATAAAGGGTCACCTGTGTGGTGTTGGTTGAATGTGGTCTGAGTGTAGAGGGTGTGGCTGGGGTTGATCAAGAAGGACCTACTGGAGAAGGGGGTGCTAAGGCTGGGTTTGAAGAGACTACAGTGTTTCTCAAATGAAGGCACCAGAACTTCCCTGGATGTTCAGCGGTCCTGGAGTTTCAGTGGTTATGACTCTGCACTTCCAATGCAGGAGGTACCACTTCAATGCCCCCATTTATAAAATCAGTATCCTGCATACCATGTAGCACACACACACACACACACACACACACACACACACACAATCAAAAGCAAACACCTCTGTGACCAAAGGCTGTGAGTTCCACAGTGGTTGGAAAGTGATCTCAAGAGATATGTGACACCCAGAGGGAGGCATCAGTGTGGGAATAGAGGGTAACCAGTTCTGCACTAACCCACTCCCTCCTTTTCTCTGTAGATGCTCTATGTGGGTAACATCACCATTGGAACACCCCCTCAGGAATTCCAGGTTATCTTTGACACAGGCTCATCTGACTTGTGTGTAACCTCCCACTCTTGCACCAGCACAACCTGTTGTGAGTACAGACAACCCATACACGGAATATCCTTCACTTGCCTGCCGGCCTGTTTTGCACCCATGGCCCTGATGACACTCATCTCTTGTGTCTGCAGCTACACAACTTAGGTTCAGACATCTTGAGTCATCCACCTTCCAGTCTACCCAAGAGACCTTCAGCATCACATATGGATCTGGGAGCATGAAGGGATTTCTTGCTTATGACACCATTCCAGTAATTTGTAAACAGAAGCTGAGTCAGGACTGGCTATGGAGTGACCACTGCTCGCAAAACAGATGCAGGACCATCTGGAAGGACCCTTCCTAGCCTAATTCCTATAGATATTGGCCATCTTACTCACAGGATCCTGTCCCTGGGGAGGCAGTGCCTGTGGTGGCACACAAGTAAACAGATTAGGTAACTCAGAGAGTGGCTTGAGATGGGGACTTGCAGCTTCTCTGCCCATGATCAGTTCAAGGTTCATTTTGCTGGGAGTGAGAAGAGGGGGAAAAAGCACCCACTTTTATATTCACAGATTGTTCTAGCTCTTTCAGGTAATAATTGATTTAATCCTGAAACGACCCCACATAGCAGGTGGCCTGATTAGCTCATGAGACATATGAGGAAACTGAGGTGCAGACAACAAGGGCCTTGCTGAGGTCACACATATGGTAAACAGTGGAGCTAGGCTGACTTTTCAGGACTGCAGTTGCTGTGGGGTGTTTGGGGACAGGATAAAACTGATCTAGGGACCCTTAGGGCAGTCAAGGGCTTCAGGTATCCAGACAGGGAAACTGGAGGCCAGAGAAGTCAGGAGGCCTGATAAATGAGTTATCACTCTAGAGGATCCTTGAGAGTCTAATAAAACCTATGGCCTGCCTCCTCAAAGCACTTGAGTATTTCCCCTCTCTCTCTTTCTATCTCATACCCACACAAAGACACACATATCCCCAAAAATGAATTTCCCAGACAGTGATTTCATAGATCACTGCAAGCAAAATTGGGTTTTTGCCTTCTGTCTTCCGGGACAGATGCAGAATCCACAGTACCTTACAGAGAATGCAGTCCATTCCTGTCATTAGGTCACAGTGATTCCAAAGAGAAGGTTACCTTGCTCTTGGCTCATTTTGCCCACAAGGAGGCACCGATGGGACCTGGCCTGACTGTTGTTGCCCCAGCTGTACAGAAGCCACGAGGTCAATTTGACTCATTTAGGTGGTGTTTTTCAGAGGGGCAGATGTTTTAAAATTCAGAGCCTTTCACAAATGGAACCCAAATTCCCCTCCCAGCTTGGACTAACCATCTCAGTTCCACCAAACACACAGCCCAGCTTCAATTCTTCCCTGAGGATCTAATGGCAATGTACCCTATCCCAGTCCTAGCCCCACTTCATGTATCTGTAAGTGGGAACACTCTTCTCTCCCACAGATTGGGGAACATGTAAGTACTGACCAGCCATTCAGTCTAAGCATGGTGGAATACGGGTGTGAGGCTGTACCTTTTGATGGTATCTTTGACTTGAAGTACCCAGACATATCCCTCACTGGAGCCATTCCCATCTTTGACAACCTGAAGAATCAAGGTGCCGTTTCTGAGCCTGTCTTTGCTTTCTACCTGAGCAAGTAAGTCCGAGATAGACAATCCCTTTTTCTAAATTAGCTGTAAGTTGCTTTCAGTTGCACAAAAACTATAGAACACTTGGTAAAGAAGTATTCTGAGAGATAATATAACCCAGGATAACTATAGCCCCAGGGCCATACCTAGCTTCACCACTGGCTTTTATAAATAACGTTTTATTGGAACACAACCGTGCTCCTAGGCTCAAGACCAGTAACTTGGTCTAGGGGGATGAGTGAGAAGGAAGACCAATGGAAGGCAACAGGAAACAAGTTGGAGGAAAAGGCAATAGGATTTGCTTATGAATTTGATAAGGAATAAAGGAGAACGATGGTGGGTAGCTTTCCTCCCTCATTAGCATTTCACTGTGAGCCCAGGACCTGCACCCAATTTGCAGGAGCCAGTGAAAAATGAAAGTGTGGGACACAAAACAAAAGTGTGGGATCCCTCGTTCATGAAATATTAGGCATTTCAACACAGGGAGAGTAGAGGTGGGGTCCGTTCTGAGCGTAGGGCCCATTGGAGAGTAGAGGTCACAGGCCTTTGGAGCCAACTCTGGGTGACCTGAACCCATACACTTAGCACTCACAGGCCTTAATTTTCCTGAAAAATAACAAGCTGGACAAGGAGAGAGCCAAAATGTTTCAGCACTCTGTCCCCTGAGGGTGTTTGAGCTCTCAGGTCACAGGAGGTCCAGGGTATCTTCAGAAGATATAGTGGGTAGAGCCCAGCCAGGTGACTCAGTTTCTAACCTCTTCTGCGCCACTCACTAGCCAGGAACCGACCTCAGTCTGGTTCTCAATTGCTCCTAGACTCGATTTCTGCATCTGTAGATGGGGACCTTATTAGGGCCTTGATGGGTGGAGAAGCAAAGCTCTCAGACAGTGCTATTGCTACTGTCCTCCAAATATCCCCTCCTCTATTCTCTCTACACATGCAGGGCGAAAGGCAGTGTGGTGACGTTTGGTGGGGTGGACCACCCCCTAGTACAAGGGGGAGCTCAACTGGGTACCATTGACCCAAGTGGGTGACTGGCGGGTACACACAGACTGGTAAGCCTCTCTTTGAAGGTCAGCCCAAGGGATGCTCTCACTACTGTACATGGACACCGGCAGACACACACAAATGGATTCTCAGACACATACTCACAATGACACAGACAGACAGACAGACACATGGAAAAAAGAAGCAGACACATATAAACGTACACAGAGACACATAAAAATGTGCATAGCTAGTCAAAGACACAGAAGCACACACAGAGACACATACAAACACACATACAAACAAACACACAATCACATAGATACACAAACAGCCCGTCGGTTCATAATCCCCAGGCCTCCTGACCAGGGCTCTGACCAGGGTCCTCACAGGGTCCAGAGAGGTCTGTGCAGCTGAGAGAGGGCTGCACCCGCTGCCCTGTGAGGCAGGGAGCATGGTCAGAGGACTCTACAGCATGGTGAACAGGATCAGGGAGCATTTCACCAGCCTAGACAGCGTTATAAGATGACCAACTGTCCTGGGCTACTTGGAATCAAGGAAGATCTCAGTACAGATAAATGTCAGTTTAAAAACAGGGAAAGTCCTGAGTAAATGGGGAAAACTGGTCTCCTTATGGAGAAGCTACCCAGCAGTGGAGAGAGATTGGCTGCAATCTTAAGACGTGAAAGCAACTAATATAAAATAAACCCCACATCTCTGGGCACAGAGTGAGGCAGGGGCTATAACTGAGAAAATCAGAAAGGTGGGATCCAGGAGTGGCCTGAGGACAAGAGGCAATAACTGATAGGATTCTGTGTGATACCTTCAGACAAAAGCTGACCTGTCCTTTGGAGTTTCCATGGGCTAGTCATGTATTTCCTGGCCAGGGTCTCAGGGTCCGAGCTGTTGTAGGAGCAGTGGTGGGAGACACCCTCTCCCAGAGGAGCCCCTCTCTCCCTCCACTATGAGAATCTGCTGATCTGCGAATCTCCACCTTCACCCTGTGTTTGACCGGTTATTTGCTCTCCACCAGATACAGCTCTCTGGATGTTTCTCATTCATTATTTTCACAGTCTTCATTCACTCACTAAACAGACAAGCGTTGTGTATCCACTGTGTGCCCGACACTTTAGAGAGGCAATGAGAATAAAACTTGCCCTCACATTTAAGAAGGCAGAAGCACAGATATGACACACACTCATAGTGAATTGTGACTTTGGTATATGCTAGACATGAGGAAGAGTCTACAGAGAGTGTCAAGAAGGGAGACGGATAAACACTGGGGGAAAGACTTCCCTGAAACCATATCATTTAAGCTGGAATCTGGAAGATGAGAAGAAATTTTCTAGTCAAAGGGGAGGGGACTCTTCTAGGAAGAAAGACCAGCTTGAGTCAAGGTACAAAAGATCCTGGTGTATTCAAGTAGTGCATTCAAGGATGTCAAGGAAGGTGCTGTGTGGAGAGCAAGGGAAAAGATTCAGGGCAAGAGACGAAGGGCTGTTTAGGAGACAGTCGGGAATGGGGCAGCTCTGGGGAGACTCAGAGTGACCTCGATACCCACTTTTTTCCACTGTCTCTCAGCATCTCCTTGAAAAGACAGGTTATTACTTGTTCTGGCAGCTGCGAGGCTCTTGTGGACACCAGAATATCACTGATCCTTGACCCAAGAAGACTGGTCAATAACATCCAGAAGTTCATTGGCACCATGCTATGGGGTTCTGAGGTGAACAGTCATGCCCCAGGGTCACTCCCAGTCTCCACACACAACAAGGATCTCCAGGGCCAACCTCTCTCCCTCTCTCTCTAATAGCACTATATTTCATGTTTTGCAGTCAATATCCTGCCCTCTATTATCTTCACCATCAATGGTATCAAATACCCAGTGCCAGCTCGAGCCTACATCCTCAAGGAGAGGAGAGGACCCTGAGGGGTGGTTCTCAAATTAGAACTCAAAATAACCCTTGCACTGCTGTTGGGAGGAGGCCACCCTGTGCAGGCCATCTCACACTACTTCAGAGGCTGTTGAGCCCTGTGGGTGGGCCAGAACCTCCCACAACACCAACCACTTGATAGTAAAGGCCCGTCTGGGAGGGACACTGATCATCCTGAAATAAATGTGGAGACGCCACACCATGCTGGCATGGTGGGAGTCTCAACGAGAGAGGAACACTGAGGTCCTCAGTGTTCAAGGAGCTTCAGTTCAAAATGAAACCTCAGAGGCATGAACCCAGAAAGTCAGTGCTAGCAGTCCCTGAAATAAGCCATGTGACAAGGAGAATGGCTGGGGACAGTCCCAGTGTGCTGTCCCAACATAGGGATTAACATTCTCCCTCCCCTTCTCGCAGTTTTCCTGGTATGGATGATCAATTACATGGTCCGCCTAGTTTTCAGCCGCTATCTTCCCCTTTCTCTGGGCAGATTTCCCCTTTGTGAGTTAGGGTACTTCACTCCTCTGTGGGGAGGTTGTATGCTAAGGTGAATAAAGGGTGCATAGTGACTGCTCAGGCCTGGCACAGGGTGGAGGCTTCATGTCTGCTCCCTGTGGGAGTTCAGAATTGGCTGATGGGATCGAAGAAGGCTTTGAGGAAGGGAGGGAAGTTCAGAAATTCTAAAACCACAAACTCATGGAGCCATGTGGAGGGTTGCTTGGTTCTAGGTGACACTGCACTGGATTCCATGAAAATGGCATCCCAAGGTGCTCTGCATTGGGGCACTGGGGACTTACTAGGGGTGATGAGGGCTACGGGCTGACCAGTGGGGATGGGGAACCAGAGTAGTTACCCAACCAAGCCTGGAGTGGCCAAAGAGGGTGAGTGTGGGCTGAAGGAGGCTTCCCAGAGTTTCTGAGTTAAGTCTTCAAGAACGTGTTGTGGGCACTGTTATATTTAAGATGGATAACCAACAACGAGTTACTGTGTAGCACAGGGAACTCTGCTCAGTCATATGACAGCCTGGATGGGAGGGGTATCTTCGGGACCAGGATACATCACTACATACAATTAAGTCCCTTTACTGTCCACCTGAAACCCAGATTATTGTTAATCAGCTATACTTCAAAACAAAGTAAAAAAATTTTTAATAAAGTATGGATTTGGGGGATGCAGGAGGAGAACCAGCATTCTCTGCTGAGAAAGCAAGGAGCAGGAGTCAGGAGGAAAGAAACAGGGAGTGAGGAGAACCAGGGGAGAGTTTTGTTCTTTTCTAAAATTTGTATTGAAGTGTGGCTGATCTTCAGTGTCGCCTTTAAGTTCTGCTGCACAGCAATGTGATTCAGTTATACACATAAAAAATATATACATTCTTTTTCTTATTCTCTTTCATGTGGTTTATCACTGGATATTGAATAGAGCTCCTTATGCTCTACAGTAGGACTTTGTTTTATATCATTTCACTGTTTCCCCAACTCCCAGTCCTCCCTTCCCCTACACCCTTCCTCATGGCAACTGCACGTACTGGCCCTTTTTGGTTGTAGATGAACTCTCATATATCCCTTGCTAATGAGAAAATACTTTTATGCTTACCAAAAGAGGGAAATGAAACCAAGAATTGTGCTGGGTCTGGATATTTGTGGGAGTCGCACATAAGGGCTCAGCCTGACTAGCGTGTGTCTCTGACTCCCTCAGGATTCTACAGGCCACTGCCATACCACCTTTTAAGAGAATACAGTGAGTACACCTACAGAGACCTGGATCCTGGTTGACGTCTTTCTGAGACTGTATTTCTCAGTGTTTAATAGACGAAATGACAGGATTGGCCTGGCACAGGCAGTGCAAATGTTTGGAGTGACACAGGAATCAGTATGGCCACTCCTAACAAACACTCACTCACACTTAGAGCACTCCTGCCCAAGATGCTGGTGAACTGTATTTGCTGGTCTTCACACCCTATTCTCAGTAAAGAATAAAGGGTTTCACTCATAATGGTGCTGAAACAAATGGGTGCCTATGTTTGTGCCTGGGAAGTGTACAATGATCGGGAAGGATCTATAACAAAGTCTGAATCACAGTTGAGAGGAGACAACTCCAATTGGCTTCAAAGAATGGGAAGACTCATTGAAATGATTCTGGGAATCCAGGACACAAGAATCAGAGCAAATGTAAAGATCTCAGTGGCTGGACCCAAGAAATTAGAAGTCATCCGTTCTCTATTTCACACCCTCACTCTTTCATTCCCTCTTCTTTGATAGTCTTAGCCTGACAACTTTCTTCCTTAAGGCTTCTACACCTAATGAGGGAGTCCAAGCTACCTGCCCTAGGGTTTTATATCCCCAAGGCATCTCCAATAAGGAAAAAGATTGCAGACATCAGAGTTCAAGTGTGTTCTCTGAATGACCCACCTCAGATCACCTGTACAGCCCCAGATCAGCCAACCTGGTGGGGCCATGGGGTCTTATGATTGGCTTTATATGGTCATTGGCCCTGACCCAGAGGACACACATGATTCTCAGTTTCCTCTAGAACTTCATGACTGAAGCTGGGGAGAGGCAGCCCCAAGGATAGCGACTGGGGGATGGTCTAGGCCATGGATTAGTTCGTGATGACCCACCAACTCCACCACGTCCTCATTCAGAGGAATTCTAAAGGGTAATGATATAGACCGTTTTCATCCCATATCAGATGAACTTTTCACTGGGCTTCTCCTCCAGGGGAGTTTGGGTGAGGTACTTCATGCAGAGCTGGTTCCCTCTTGTTCCCAAACCCCAGTCACCAGCTCTCACACATATGCCTGCTCTCTCCTTTCCAGTCCTACATGTTAAATGGTGGCCCCAGTGGATCCCTGAGCCATCCCCCTCCTCCAGGGCCCAGAATGCCACTTATTTGTCCTCCAATGCTGCTGGGGAGAATGCAACACTTGTATCAGGGGTCCTAGGGTACACAGAGCCTTCAGCCTTTCTGAGCTTCCTCCAGGGGTGGAGCTACAAACCCTGCTTGGAGCTACCATGGCTAGGCACTTTTGCAGTGGAAGAATCAGTTTTCCACCTGCACACCCTCAGTAGATGCCTCAGCTGAGACAGGAGGGGTCAGAGGTTGATTCCCTTACAGATTGACTGGTTTGATCCCCATGATGTATAAGGCACTCTCAAGAATCTTCTCAATTGCCATAGTTCAGAAGCTCAGTTCTTTGGCCTTCACCCTTTCTTATGGTCCAGATATCACATCTGTAGCTGATTACTGTAAAAACCATAGCTTTGACACTACAGACCTCTGTAGCAACGTGAGTCTCTGCTTTTTAATACACTGTCCAGGTTTTTCATAGCCTTTCTTCATTCCAAGGAGCAAGTGTGTTTTAATTTTGTGGCTTCAGTCAAGGTCCATAGTGATTTTGGAGCCCAAGAAAGTAAAATCTGCCACCGTTTCCACTTTTCCCTCATCTATATGCCATGAAGTGGTGGGACTGGATGCCATGAATGGTTAGTATCTTTTTGTGAATAGTTTTTTGAATGTTGAGTTTTAAGCCAGTTTTTTCATCTCCTCTCCTCATCGAGAGGCTCTTTAGTTCTTTGCTTTCTGCTATTAGGGTAGTGTCAATTTCATATCCGTGGATGTTGATACTTCTCCCAGAAATCTTGATTCCAGCTTGGGAATTATCCAGACTAGCATATCGAATGATGCATCCTACATATAAGTTAAATAACCAGAGTGACAGTCTATACCTTGTCATGCTCCTTTTCCAATTTTAAATCTTTCAGTTGTTCTGTGTCTGGTTCTAACTGCCACTTTTTGACCTGCATACAGACTTTTTCCGAGAAAGGTAAAGTGATTTAGTACTCCCATTTCCTTAAGAATTTTCCACAGTTTGTTGTGCTGTGCACAGTGAAAGGCTTTAGCATAGTCAGTGAAGCAGATTAAAATATTTTTCTGAAGTTCCCTTGCTTTCTCTATGATCTAATGGATGTTTGCAATTTGATCTCTGTTTCCTCAAACCAGTGTGTAAATCTGGAAGTTCTCATTTCATGTTCTGTTGAAACTTAGCTTAAAGGATTTTGAGCATTACCTTGCTAGCAAGTGAAATGAGTGCAATTGCAAGATAGGTTGAACATTCCTTGAAATTGCCTTTCTTTTGGATTAGAATGAAAACTGACATTTTCCAGCACTGTGGCTATGGCTGAGTTTTCCAAATTTGCTAACATGTGGAATGCAACATTTTTACAGCCTAATTCTATAGGATTTTTAAACTGCTCAGCTGGATTTCAATCACCTTCCCTAGCTTTGCTTTTAGTGTTGCTTCTTAAAGCCTTCTTGACTTCATGCTCCAGTATATCTGGCTTTATGTGAGTGACCCCAGCATCATCCCTATCACAGTCATTATGACTATTTTTGTATAGTTCTTCTGTGCATTCTTGCCCCCTCTTCTTAATCTCATCTGATTCTGTGAGGTTATTGAGTTTTCTGTCCTTTATTGTGCCCAACTTTGCATGAAGTGTTCCTCTGGTATTTCCAATTTTTGAAGAGATCTATACTCTTTACAATTCTGTTGTTTTCCAGTAATTCTTGCACTGTTTACTTACAAAGACTTTCTTATCTCTCCTTGCTATTCACTGGAAGTCTGCATTTCATTGGGTATATCTTTCCCATTCTCCTTTGCTGTTCACTTCTCTTATTTTCTCAGCTTTTTTAAAGGCCTCCTCAGGCAACCACTTTTCCTTCTCATTATTTGTTTTTCTTGGGGATGGTTTTGGTGACCACCTCCCATACAATGTTACAAACCTTCATCCATAGTTCTTCAGGCTACCAGACCTAATCCCTTGAATCTATTTTTCATCTCCACTATACAATCATAAGGGATTTGATTCAGGTCATAGCTGAATGTTCTAGTGTTTTTTGTTACTTTCTTAAATTTAAGCCTGAATATTGCTTGCTTCTTCCTAAGCATTGGTGCCAGATTACCACCCACCACTCCCAGTGGGTGTGGAGTAAAATCACACAATCTGAGAACTGTTACCCTGGGTTTGTGCTTGGCTTTTCACATGCTGAGCTCTGTGACCTTGATCAAGTCCCTTAACCTCAGTTGTCTCATCTGGAAAATGGGCACCATGATGATAGTTCCACCATTTAGATTGCATGTGTGCCTGCAAAGAACAAGTGGCGCTGAGAGGACTTTCTGGGTTTCTGAGTCTTGAACAAATATGAATTATTCTGCCACCTGTGGAGAAGGAAATCTATTTAGAGATTATGGCTGCCATCCCCAGGCCAAATATTGATTCAAGCCAAATGACCTCTATTTTTGAACCATGAAGCAGAACTCTGACTGAGCTGATGCTTCTGTTTTCTGGGTTCCCACAAGAGCTAACAATTACTGGCTCAGACTACTCCCTTCCTCAGCCTTACCAGTCAGCCTTTCCTTGTCAACTACTTCTCCCCTGAAATCAAACTGAAAGGAAAGCCAAAAAGGCTCTTGGTCTCTTGTCAGTCTCTCACATCTTCAGTGTAGCAACAATTAGCTGTTATAGCTACTTGTCATAGCATCAACTATGGCAACCTGTACTGTCCAATCTCAGCCTGTTAAATGAAACTGCCCCCATTTGGCCCCTCATGTCTAAATTTCCTACAGTTGTCTGTTCCTACAAATGGGCTGTCAGAAGCATCATTATGAGCAAAGCTAGTGGAGGTGATGGAATTGCAGTAGAGATATATCAGATCCTAAAAGATGATGCTGTGAAAGTGCTGCACTCAATATGCCAGCAAATTTGGAAAACTCACCAGTGGCCACAGGACTGGAAAGGTCATTTTCATTGCAATCCCAAAGAAAGATGATTTCAAAGAATGTTCATCTACACACAGCTGCACTTATCTCACATGCTACCAAAGTAATTTCTCCAAGCAAGTCTTTAACAGTACATAAACTGTGAAATTCCATATGTTCAAGCTGGATTTAGAAAAGGCCAATGAACCAGAGGTCAAATTGCCAACATCCATTGGATAATGGAAAAAGCAAGAGAATTCTAGAAAAACACCTACTTCTGCCTTATTGACCATGCAAAAGCCTTTGACTGTGTGGATCACAACATACTGTGGAAAACTTCCAGAGATGGGAAGACCATCTTACCTGCCTTCTGAGAAATCTGTATGCAGGTCAAGAAGCAACAGTTAGAACTGAATATGGAACAAGGGCCTGGTTCCAAATCAGGAAATGAGTAGGTAAAGGTTGTATATTGTCACCTTGCTTATTTAAATTATACGCAGATTATATAATGCCAACTGGATGAAGCAGAAGCTGGAATCATGATTGCTGGGAGAAATATCAATAACCTCAGATATGCAGAAGACCCCACCCTCATGGCAGAAATTGAAGAGAAACTAAAGAACCTCTTGATGAAAGTGAAAGAGGAGGGTGAAATATCTGGTTTAAACTCCACATTCATCAAATGAAGATCATGGCATTTACTTCCATCACTTCAGGGCAAATCGATGGCAAAACAATGGAAACTGTGAGAGTTTTATTTTTGCGGGCTCCAAAGTCACTGCAGATGATAACTTCCACCATGAAATTAAAAGAGGCTTGCTCGTTTGAAGAAAATCTATGACAAACCTATACAAATTTTTTAAAAGCAGAGACATTACTTTGCTGAAAAAGTTCAGTATAATCAAAGCTATGATTTTTCCAGTTGTCATGTATGGATGTGACAGTTGGACCATAAAAAATGGTGAGCAATGAAGAATTGATGGCTTTGAACTGTGGTATTGGACAAGACTCTTGAGCGTCCCTTGGACTGCAAGTAGATCCAACCAGTCAATCCTAAAGGAAATCAACCCTGAATATTCACTGGAAGGACCAAGGCTAAAATTGAACTTTTGGCCAATAGATGTGAAGAACTGACTTAGTAGAAAAGACCCTGTTACTGGGAAAGATTGAAGACAGGAGGAGAAGAGGATAGCAGAGGATGAGATGGTTGGATGGCATCACTGACTTGATGGACATGAGTTTGCCAAAGCTCCAGGAGTTGGTGAAGAATAACAAACCTTCAAAAAATGCAATTGTTTCCAAGAAATTAACAGTGTTTGCAAACAGTGAAAGGAATAATTTATAAAAATTAAAAAAATATCCAGCATCCAAAGGGTAAAAGTGATCACACCCACAATCCAATTTAAAATTTCCATATAAATTGTGAAAGTATTTGTCCTAGTTTCATCTCAATATTGTGAAGTAATTATCCTCTGATTAAGTTTAAAAAATAAACTTAAAAAGAAAAAAAAAACATCCAAATGTGCAAAGAAGAAAGAAAATATCCATTATGAATGAAAAATCAATTAGTAAAAACACAGGTAAGATATGCATTACATAATTAGCAGGGAATTACTAGGGAGGAACATTAAGATTCTTACTAGAACAATAAACTTTATATTCATGTGGCTGAGAATATTAAGTATGTTAAATAGAGACATGGAAAATAGGAATGGAAAGACTGTGGGAAAAAATTATTGTGCAACAGAGAGCTTAGAAACAGCTTTAAGAGTGCTAAAATATACGTAAATGGAATCCTACAGGAAGTGAAAGACAGGAGAATAGAGGAAAGAACTTCATAATTAATGGCTGAAAAATTTCCAGATATGATGAAAGCTTTAAACCCGTTAACACAGAAGCTCAATTAATTCAAGGACAAGACATATGACAACTAAAAAAAAAGGCATATCATAATTCATTGTTTAAAACAATCAACCAAAGAAATGCAACCAGAAGGAAAAACAGAAATAGTAGAACAACAAATGGGAATGACAGCAGAGAAGGCATATGAAACAATGTTAGCAAGAGGACACTGACACCACATCTTAAAATACTGAGAGAAATATAATAGACTCAGAATTCTATACCCAAGAAAAATATGTATCAAAAACAAAATAAAATACTTTCTCAGACATACAACAACTACAAGGCTGCATCACCACCAACACACCAATGTAATAAATGTTTTTTAAAAGGTCTCAAGTCAGAATGAACTTAAAAGGAAGTGGAAATCTGGATCTCTAGGGGAATGAACAGTACCCAAAATGATAAACATGTAATATGTATTAAAAGGTAAGTATAGGGACTTCCTTGGTGGCCCAATGGTTAAGGAACTGCTTTGCATTGCATGGGATGCTGGTTTGTTCCTTTGCCAGAGAACTAAGATCCCACATGCCACTGAGTAACTAAGCCTGTATATCTCAAATAGAGTTTACATGCTGCAAGTACTGACCTTGCTCTCCTCAAATAGGGAATCCCTATGACAAGGAAGACCTGCATTCCACACTAAGAACCAACACAGTCAAAGAAATGACAAATAAATAATTTAATAGTTATTAATAATTACCATAATTAATAATAATAGATAGGCAAGTTAAAGATGCATACCATGGATCTTAAAACTACTTTAAAAATGGTTACAGTTAATAAAGTGACAAAGGATATAAAAGAGAATCATAAAAACTACTCAGTCACAAAGAAGTCAGGGATAGAAAGAGACGTGGAAAGAAAGGACATGGGACAAATTGAAGATAAAGAGCAAGATGATAGTATTAAACTCAACTAGAGTTAACCCCTCAGATGTGGACCCAGCCTGAAGATATAATCCTGGGCCCAGAGGACAGCAGATCCCCATCCACTGCACTCTGAAGCCGAAACAGAGCCTGCCAGTCTCCAGGGCCCCATGTGCCTGGGCACAGAACAGCCCCAAAGGTTTGTATGGGACAACAAATAAGAAGTCTTCCATCATACAAAGTATATGCTCTGTTTATAAAGAAATTGCATTAGAAATCAATGTTCACTGGGCAGAAGAGGAATTAGGTGATAGCATAGTGCAGACCTTCCCTCTTTTACGACTCTAATTCTTCTCAGGAGGGAGCAGATAAATTGACAGGACTTAGGTCTCTTCAATGCTAGACATACAAGACCTGGGATACATGTTTGGTTTTAACGGTTCAGTCTCCTCTCTCTTCTCCTCTCTTGCACATTCTGAGCAACAGAGCCTGCGCCCCTAAACCACCACTCAATCACTACAAACAAATCCAGATGATATTTGCTGAGTTTTTCACATAAACCAGTGAAAACTTGTTTCCTCCTATTTCGCACTCTTGCCTCTTTTCAACCTACCATGGTTCTTGTCCTACCTCCTGGGATCCTGGTCCTCTGACACTTGCAGCCATGTTCCCATACACAGGGCCTCAATTATATCCAATGAAATTCCTATATAGAGCGGCCATGATACATGCAAAAAGGGAAATAACTGGCAGCTCCTTACTCTCCTCTCTTGTTCCTTCATTACGTTCATTCACTGAAAACCTGTGTAGCAAATCTGTTACATACAAACCTTCAAGTTGAAAACTTTCAAACATGTAAAAGTGCATTTGCATGTGCCATTACATCAGTTAGTTCACAGATCTGACACACATTGTCATGGGCACATCCCAGACAAGTGGGTGTGCTTTGCATACTTTATTGTACAGAAGTGTATGCAGTACAATAGTGCAGTGTTTTATTTCAAGCCTACGCTGTCTGACGGAAGCATAAATGCAGTGGTGATGCAGATGGTACTACTACTCTACTCTTAAAAGTTTACTTATTTGCTCAGCTGTGTCTAACTTTGGCAACATATGGTCTGTAGTCCGCCAGACTCCTCTTGCCATGGGGGTTCTCCAGACAAGAATACTGGAGTGGGCTGCCATGCCTTATTCAGGTACTGCAACATTAAAAATGTTTGTTTTATTGTTTGTGTTTTTTTTTTTTTATGTATTACTTGTGTGAAAAGTATCATGAAACTATTAAACTACAATTTTAAACTAATATGTAGGCAATTGTCTTAGTTGGCTACATAAGTAACTTTGCTGATCTTATGAGGAAATTGACATTTTTGTACACCCTTTTGAAATGTAACTTGTTCATATACAGGGAACTTACTGCTCTGCTAAGACCTGTGGATGCAAAAGTGAACCATCCCCTCCAGGTCCAAGGAAGTCAAATTGTTGGTTGGGATTTTAGAAGAAACATGAGATATCCATAATTGTAGCCATCTCAGTCCTTCAAAAGACCTTGATCAGGACAAACAAATACTATAGTAGAAATAGTCATTGTGTTTCTATCCCCTTCTAGAAAGTGTTGCTAACTCCTCAGTACTGGATCTTGTAAAGCTGATGACTGGATGGAGAAGTTATGTGAAGAGAAATAAGGAAGGTGAGGCACGCAGGTCAGAATGTGAGATAACAAAGACAAGGTATTTAGAAGCTGAATAATTAAGAGAGATTTGGGACCTGAGTTGGAAAAGCAGTTTTCAAAATAAATTGGGTCACCTGGAATGTATAATCCTCACTTCAGTTCTTAGAAGATCTCTACTGACCAGTCTGCCTCGTTATTCTGGAGCACAATTCAGATCCATCTAGCTGTTTCTCATTGCTTCTCCTTCCTCCTGACTCCCACACTGTGCCCAGCAGTTCAGCCTCATTTATTCAGAAGAGGATTGTTCTTTAAGGCAGATGCTGCTGTCTTACTATAAAATGATCTATTCTCTGCTTTTCTTTCAAAACTGAAAATAATTTGTTACATATGCATGAACCCAGTAGCTACTGGACTGCATTTCCTGCCCACCCGTGCTCTTAGTCATGACTGGTGAGTTTGAGATGCAAACAGACCTGTAAGAGGGATTTCTTGGAAGACTGCTTTCAAGAAGCTGATTTAGCTGACAGATGAGTCTCTTCCCTTCCCTACCTGCTTCCTAACTGCTGCCTGGATTTTAGTTATGATGGCTGGAACTCTTGCAGTTGAATTGGACAATCATGTAACGTTGGAGATGGATATCACCCAAGCTCTGGTGGGCCCACCTCCAGCTTTGTTTCACTGGGAAAGAAAAATCAAGTTTATCTTGCTGAAGTTATGGTTGCTATAGTTTTTTGCAATGTGCATCCAAATTTAATCTTGATACTACTATGTGTTTAATATGATATAGCCTTATAATTTTGTTGGGTTTAGTGAATATATTTGTATTTTACATTCCTCTTATTTTTTATTTTATAAATTGATTTATAAACCCCAGGTATACCTAAATTGTATAAATGCAAAATTATGATTGCAGGCTTGCTTTCTTATAGATTTTGCATTTTTATACTTTCTTATCTTCTTTCCTTTCTTGTTTTCTCCATATTTGCACACCCTTGCCCATGTCCTCTCTTATAATCTCATCCATATCCATATCTGCAGGCCAAAACAGACTGAGAGATTGTGGGGAGAACCAAAGAAGAATAAATCACAGGGACATGAATGAAGGATGGTGGCTCTTGTTACTCATCATGGATGCTCTGTAGTAGGATCACATTACCCTGGCCTTCTGTGGACCCACCATCCCCAGGTTTGCCATGACCATGGAAGATACTTTGTTCAGGGGAATTTGAGTAGAGTTGATAAGTCATTTCCAAATGGAAGTATTCTTTTCTTTCCCATGAGCTGGGATGCAGATATAATGACAGGAGCTGGAGTATCCATTTTAGAGCAGAGGTAAGTAGCACAGATGGAAAATGTGACAAGAAGTGGGTCCCCATCTCTCTGGAGAGACCTGCACAAACATTATATGAAAGAGAATTGAAATTGTATTGTATTTAAGACAATGCTGTTTAGGGTTTGATTACAGTAGTTGAACCTGTAACCTAACACTCATATAGAATAACTGATCTTTGTGTTACCCTTGTCTTGACATTAGAGTCTGAATGAGACAAGATCTACTGACATACACTTACAAGTAAGTCACGTGACAGCCCTGAGCTCTGGAAGCTATGGTCTAGTGTGGGTTTCAGAAACTCAAGCAAGAACAAAGCCACATAGCAGGACAGTCAAGATGCTGTAGGAACACTTGGGAGGGGAACCTAAGTCAGTCCTGGTCTCAGGAGGTTGCTTGTAGCAGGGGACAATCCTCCATCAGTCTCCTCATTAATAGGCCATGGTGCCAAGTTTCATGTAAAAGTGATGTATTTCAAATTCCTTCCAGAGTGTTTTTCCTTTTGATCCAGTGCTTAAGATATGCCTTTGAGACCTGGTTTGGGAAGATTGCAAATGCCCCAGGGTGACAAAGCCTGTGGGACACAACTCCTGAGCCTGAGTACCCCAGAGACTGTGATCTGCTCAAGAGAAGCACAGGATTGAAAACCAGTATGCTGCAATTACAGAGTAGCCACTGCTTTGCAAGTAGAGAAGTCATGAACAGCATTGAAGACCTAGTGTAGCAAAAATTAAAGATAAAAAATTTCTCCCAGAGAAACCAATGTAGTCTCAGGGGAAGCAGGACATGACAAAGGATGAAACCAGTCTGGATCTGATTTCATGCAAGTAGTGGAGAGGGAAGCTACAGTCTGTTCTCACAGGGAACTTGGGACATAAGTTGTGCCTCAAACGTGCCCGAACCCAAGGCTAGGGAGCTGGGATTTCACTCTCCAACTAGCACCTCCCACTTATGCTGCAACTAAACCCAGCTGGTGTTTCCGAGCCCTTGTATTAGATTCTCCAAAGACAAATGAAAGGTGACACTAGAAGCAAAAGACACCAAAGCTCAGGAAAATGCAACCTCAGATCATATGTAGCTGTCTGCACCCACTCTGCCATCCCCAGCATCATATTTGGAATCCTGCATGTCTAAAGAACCCCAGGAGTCTCTACAGGTAACCTTTTTTTCTAAATTTAGGTTTTAATTTATATAGGATTATAGTGTATTTACAGTATTGTATTAATATTAGTTGTATGGGAAGTTAATTCCCTTATACATACACATGTATGCCTTCTTTCTTAGATTCGTTTCCCATACAGGATATTACAGACTACTGAGCAGAATTCCTGTGCTGCACAGTAGGTGTTTGTTGATTATCTATTAAAAATAGTAGTATACATATATTAATCTCAAGCTGTCAGTTTATCCTTTTCCCACCTTGCCAAGGTCATAACTATAATTACTGTTTTGACCGATGGAAGTGTCTAGACACTTACTGGACCAGAGTTTGTGCTTGTGAGAGTTCAGTGGCCAAGGAAAGCGAACCTGAGAGACACTCATTTGAGCTGATGACAAATGTTGAGAAGGAAAGCTAGGAGAAAAGCATTCTAAATGTGGGAGGTAGCCCCTGCTAAGAACCAAGGTAACCAAGCTTAATAGATGGTGACCTTTACACTGCCAACCATCCTTCCATGCGTGGAACGTGTCCTACAGGCCAACCACCATGCCCTCATCCCACTTTTCAGTTGTGAGTTACCAGCAATGAGCCATGTCAACCTTATCAACATGGAAGAACCTGGGGCTATCACAAGGCTGAATCGGCTCTGGACTCAGGGACATGTACACAAACTGGTATCACCAGGAGCATCAGGAGCCAGGCACACCACCAATGCCTTGACTATCTCCATGTATTTGTTCTCAGGCACAGAAACTCCAAGGAACTGATAGAGCAAAGAAACAAGTAACCACTCTTGTTTCATTTTGCCCTGTGTGATTCCCATGGCCCTTTGACCATACTGCTCTCTGCCCTAAAACTCTTTGCTCTATTGCTTCTTCAAAGGTGGCTTGAAAATAACATCAGCCCCTGACTCTGAAACCTGGTGGCTGAAACTCAACTCACAATCATCTGGGACCCAGAGATGTCCAGGCTTGTCCTGTGTTTCTGTCCTTTTTCTCAAACCAGATTCATAAAGCTAAGTCCCTGAAAAACATAAATGTGATTGTAACCTACTCAATGCCTTTGATGCTTCAAGGTCTCTTGGAGCATCAAAGATGGAACACATCCCCTTCATCCAGGCTAGTTTCAAACCCCAACTTCGCTCAGCCAGGGGTTCCCTGAGGAAACATAAGACAGTTATCTAAGTTGCCAGAAGGCTGAGAAGAGAATGCTTCTCTCTCTGAATGCAGGTTCATGTTACCCAGGCAGCGAAAGGTATATGTTGTGTGAATGAGGAGCAGGTGCTCTTTGGATTCGAAGTTGGGAATGAGTCAGTCACCAACTACACGACTGACTCCTGGGGTCACTATAGCTGGGGTTTCCCCACTGTGCCTTGAACACAGAAAGAAAAGCCCTGAATTTGGCTTTCCTGCTGCTACATGGAGGCACATCTACTGCTAAAATCAGAACCAGACTTGAGGGGTGATGGGAAAGGAACTTCCACTCTGGTGCTTGCAGACATCTGAGAGCTCCCCAGCAGTGGATGCAATAAGAGCTTTCACTCCTCTTGCCCTTCCTGGAAGTCTCCTAACCTGGGAACCAGAGTTCCTGGGTCCCAAGTCTTCACTAACTTACCTGCAGCCTTAAGGTGAGTCATACACCCCAGGGTTCAGTTTCCCATCTCTTGGATGAGGGAGACTGGACTTCCTCCAGAACACTTGTTCCAGACTGAAGCTCAGTGCCAATCAGTGGACAAATGGCTCAGAGGTGTGTGTTGCTGAGAATGCTGAGGCTGCCTCTGGTGGGCCGGGGGCTGTAACTGTCTGGTGATGTTCCTGGATCCTGGACTCAGGACTGGGAGTGGTAGACCACTTGGCACACAGCTGCTGTGACACTGAGGGCCTTAGAGGCCTTGCCCACTGGAAGTTACCATCACTTGGGTTCTGTGGGATGAGATCAGGTCATTAGAAGTTACCAATGGGGAAGTTTGTAGATTCTTCAGCAGAAACACAAATTAGTGTGAAGAATCCTGTCTCCTAAAAAAATTCTAGGAACATGATATGCCAAGACTCTTAGACAAATATTGCAGTATTTTAAACACCATTTCAAGTAGGCCATCTTTTGGAAGACCTACCATTTGCTCTCTGGCTTGGGAGGACACCCACAGTTAGAGTGGAATCAAAGGACCTCTGGGGGAGACTGTCGGTCTCCCCATGACTGCTTGGCAGTGAATACCATTCTATACCCTCCACATCTCTAGTAAGTCTTCCAGCAGGAAGGACGTGACCTTCAAATTTAACCAGAAGACACAGGTAGGTCTGGCCCTCTGTTAGGCTCTATTCATTTCCCAGTGCTTCTTTCTTCCCTCTTGTGTCCTGTGCAAGCTGCCCACCTCCTGGCTCCTGGGTTCTGAATTCCTCCTCCCTTCACTTACAGATGTCTACTCAGTCCCACTTGTGGCTCACTCCCTACCCAGGCCCAATCCCTTACCTGACGATGGCACTAAAGATGGGAAAACCAAGGAGGTGTCTGCCCAGTTCATTCTTTCTAAAAATGTCCACATTCCTTCTGCTTCCGGACCCTGTACTGAACCAACATCTTCAGCTAGATGACTCAGCTTAGCAGGGAAATGGAGATGCAGATGGTGCAGAGGGGCTCGGGGGAGGGTGGTAAGTTTGTCAGGTGTGGGGGACAGTTTTAAGATGACAGTGAGTTGGAGTAAGGAGCATGTGGTCCTCAAATGACTCATTCATTTGGAACCTGCCTGAATCTGCTATCTTGGTCTCCTCAGGGTATCACTAGGAGAGAATCTTCAATGTGAACTTTCTATAAACTTCTTACTATTGAACAATTTCACACATAACAAATATATGTAGTAAGAGTGTCATGGACCCTGTATTTCATCATTTGACATCTATAACTCAAAATTAACCTCTTAGTCCCACAGCTTGTCACAGACTGGAGACTATGCAACATCAAGGTGGTGGACATTTGAGTTCCCAGTAAAGATATT
>JADEYB020000473.1:12743-23091 GCA_015832495.2 Alces alces
TGTGATGGACTTAGGAAATAGGGTCTTTGGGAAGTACACAGGTTGACATGGGGTTTTGATGGTGGTCCCTCATAATGGGATTAGCCTCTCCCTCCTTTTCTTTCTTATTCTCGCTCTTCCTCCTTCCCTTCCCCCACCACATGTGTGAACACAGCAAGTAGAGAAAGGCCTGATGCAAGTCAAGAATGCCTTTACTGGGAAGTCCACCACCTTGATGTTGCATAGTCTGCAGTCTATGACAACCTGTGAGACTAAGAGTTTAGTTTTGTAGTTATAGATGTCAAATGATGAAATATATTGTTCATAACACTCTTCCTTCTTATACTTGTTATGTATGTAATTGTTTGGTAGTAAGAAGTTTATAGAAGGTCCATTTTGAAATCTCTGTCTTAATGATACAAGGAGGAGCCCAAGATAGCAAATTGAGGCAGGTTCCCAATGAATGAGTGATTGGAGGACCACATGCTGCTTACTCCAACTCATCACTTGTCATCTGAAAACTGTCTTCCACACCTGAGAAGTTACCGGCCCTCTCCTCTGCCACGCCCCACTGCCCCTCCCCACCATCTGCATCACCATTTCTCTGCTAAGCTGAGTAATCTACCTGGAGATGTTGTTTCAGGACAGGATCTGGAAGCAGAAGGAACACAGATATTTTAAAAAAGAATGAACTGGGCAGAGCCCTTCTTTGTTTTCCCTTCCTTAGTGGCATCATTGGGTGAGTTATTGGGCCTGGGTAAAGAGTGAGCCACAAGTGGGACTCCATAGATATATCCAAGAGAACGGAGGAGGAAATCAGAAGCAAGTAACCAGGAGGTGGGCAACTTGCACAGGACCCAGGAGGAAAGGAAGAAGCACTTGGAAAAGAATAGTGCCTAAAAGAGGGCCAGGCCTATCTGAGTCTTCTGGTTAAACTGAGACGTCACGACCTTCCTGCTGGAATTCTTACTCCAGATGTGGAGGGGATAGAGCTGTACTCACTGCCAAGGAGTCACGAGGAGATGGACAGTCTCCCCTAGAGGCCTGTTGATTCCACTCTAAAGGTGAGTTTCCTCCCAAGCCAGAGAGCAAATGGCAGGTCATCCAAAAGATGACCTAAGTGAAATAGTATTTAAAATACTACAAAATTTATCTACGAGCCTTGGCCTAGCTTGTTCCCAGGGTTATTTAGGCGAGAGATTCATCAGACTAATTTGGGTTTCCACTGAAGAATCTACAAGCTTTCCCATTGGTAACGTCTGACTTATAACGACCTGATCTCATCTCTCAGAACCCAATTGATGGAAAGTACCAGTGGGCAAGGCCTATAGGGTCCTCGGTGTCACAGCAGTTGTGTGCCAAGTGGTCGACCACTCCCAGGCCTGAGCCCAGGACCCAGGAACATCATCAGACAGTTACAGCCCCTGGCCCATCAGAGGCAGCCTCAGCATTCTCAGCAACACGCAATTCTGAGCCACTTGTCCACTGATTGGCACTGAGCTTCAGTCTGGAACAAGTGTTCTGGAGGAAGTCCAGTCTCCCTCATCCAGGAAAAGAAAAAACTGAACCGAGGGGTATATGACTCAGCTTAAGGCTGCAGGTAAGTTAGTGAAGACTTGGGACCCAGGAACTCTGGTTCCCAGGCTAGGAGACTTCCAGGAAGGGCAAGATGAGAGATAGCTCAATTGCCTCCACTGCTAGGGAGCTCTCAGATGTTTGTCAGCACCAGAGTGGAAGTTTCTTTCCCATTGCCCCTCAAGCCTGGCTCCAATTTTATCAGCAGACCTACCTCCATGTAGCAGCAGGAAAGCAATATTCAGGGCTGTTTCTTCTGTGTTCAAGTCCCAGTGGGGACACTCCAGATGTTGTGACCCCACGAGGCAGTCATGCAGGTGGTGACTGACTCACTCCCAACTCAGAATCCAAAGAGCTCCTGCTCCTCACAAACCCAAGACAGACCCTTGGCTGCCTGGCTAACATGGACCTGCATTCACAATGAGAAACTTTCTCTTCTCAGCCTCCTGGCAACTTAGAGAAATGCCTTATGTTTCCTCAGGGAACCCATGGCTGCGCAAAGTTGGGGTTTGAGACTAGCCATGATGAAGGGGATGTGTTCCCTCTCTGATGCTCCAAGAGACCTTGGAGCATCAAAAGCCTTCAGTTGGTTAGAATCACATGTATGTTTTTCAGGAATTTGCTTTATGTATCTGGTTGGAGAAAAAGGACAGAAACACAGGACAAGGCTGGACATTTCTGGGTCCCAGCTGATTGTGAGTTGTTTCAGCCACCAGGCTTCAGAATCAGGGGCATATATTATTCACAAGCCACCTTTGAAGAAGGAATAGAGGACAAAGTTTTTGGGCAGAGAGCAGTGTGGTCAAATGGCCATGGGAATCACGCAGGGCAAGATGAAACAAGAGTGATTACTTGTTTCTTTGCTCTATCAGTTCCTTGGAGTTTCTATACCTGAGAACAAGTACATGGAGATAATCAAGGCATTGGTGGTGCCTCTGGCACCTGATGCTCCTGGTGAGAACCAGTTTGTGTAGACGTCCCTGAGTCCAGAGCTGATTCAGCCTTGTGATATTCCCAGGTTCTTCCTTCTTGGGAAGGTTGATGTGGTTAATTGCTGCTAACTCACAACTGAAGTACTGGATGAGGCCATGGTGATTGAGCTGCAGGCCACGTTCCAAGCATGGAAGGATGGTTGGCAGTGGAAGGGTAGCCATTTATTAAGCTTGGTTACCTTGGTTCTTAGCAGTGACTACTTCCCACATCTAGAATGCTTTTCTCCCAGTTTTGGTAGGGCCGAGCCCTTCTCACCATTTAGCATCATCTCAAATGAGTGCCTCTCAGGTTTGCTTTCCCTGGCCACTGCACTCTCACAAGCACAGACTCTGATCCAAAAAGTGCCTAGACACTTCCCTTGGCCAAAACAATAATGACAGTTACCACAGTGGCAAGGTGGGAGAGGGATCAATTGAAAGTTTCAGATTAATATATTTATACTACTATATTTTATCGATAATGAAAAAAGGCCTAACATATAGCACAGGAATTCTGCTCAGTAGTCTGTAATATCCTGTATGGGAAACGAATCTAAGAAAGAACGGATACATATGTATGTATAAGGGAATTAATTTTCCATACATCTAATATATAATACAATACTGTAAATACACTATACTCCTATATAAATTAAACACTCATTTTAGAAAAAAAAAGATTACTGTATACAGCCATGGGTTTCTTTAGAGACGCAGTATTTCAGATATGATGCTGGAGATGGCAGAATGGGTGCCGATATCTAGATATGATCTGAGGATTCATTTTTGTGAGCTTTGATGTCTTTTGCTTCTAGTGTCTCCTTTTGTTTTTCTTTGGAGTATCTAACCCAAGGGCTTGGAGACCCCAGCTGGGTGTAGTTGGAGGATGAGAGGGAGATGCTAATAGGAGAATGAAATCCCAACTCTGTAGCCTTGGGTTGGGGCATGTTTGAGGCACAACTTATGTCCCAAGTTCAATGTGAAGACAGACTGTTGCTTCCCTCTGCACGACTTGCATGAATTCAGACCCAGACCGCTTTTATCCTTTGTCATGTTCTGCTTCCCCTGAAACCACACTGGTTTCTCTGGTAGAATTTTTTTTTTTAATTTTGGCTGCACTAGGTCTTCATTTCTACTCAGGTCTTCTCTATTTGCAGAAAGCAGGAGTTACTATGTAATTGCAGCACACTGGTTTTCAGCCCTGTCCTTCTCTTGAACAGATCACAGACTCTAGGGCACTCAGGCTCATTAGTTGTGGCCCACCAGCTTAGTCGACTTGGGGCACTTGCAATCTTCCCCAACCCAGTCTCAAAGGCATATCTTAAGCACTGGATCAAAAGGAAAAACACTCCAGAAGGAATTTGAAATACATCACATTTACATGAAACTTGTCACCATGGCCTATTTATGAGGAGACTGATAGAAGTTTGTCCCCTGATTCAAGCAACCTCCTGAGACCAGGACTCATTTAAGTTCCCCTCCTAAGTGTTCCTACAGCATCTTGACTGTCCTGCCATGTGGCTTTGTTCTTACTTGAGTTTCTGAAACACACCCTAGACCATAGCTTCCAGAGGGCAGGGCTGTCACTTGACTCACTTGTATGTATATGTCAGTAGATCTTACCTCATTCAGACTCTCATGCCAAGACAGGGCTAACACCAAGATCAGTCATTCTATTATGAGTGTTACATTATAGGTTAAACTACTGTAATCAAACCCGAAATAACATTGTCTTAAATAGAATACAATTTCAATTCTCTTTCATATATTATTTGTGCAAGTCTCTCCACAGAGATGGGGACCTACTTCTTTCTTTTCACATCTTCCACCTGAGTTACTAACCTCTGGACTAAAATGACTACTCCAGTTCCTGTCATTACATCTACATCCCAGCTCGTGGGACAGAAAATAATACTTCCATTTGGATGTGACTTATCAACTCTACTCAAATACCACTAGCTGAAATATCTTCCACGGTCACGGCAAACCTGGGGCTGGTGGGCCCAGCAACGGCAGGGGAATGTGATCCTACTACAGAACATTCATGATGAATATCAAGGACCACCATCCTTCATTCATGTTTCCATAATACATTCTTCTTTGGTTCTCCCCACACAGCTCTCAGTCTATCTTGGCCTGTAGATAAGGATATGGATGAGGCTATAAGAGCAGAAATGCCCCAGGTTGTACAAATATGGGGAAAACAAGAAAAGAAAGAAGGTAAGATAGTATAAAAATGCAAAATCTATAGGAAAGCATGCTTGTAATAATAATTTTGCATTTATGCAATTTAGGTATACCTGGGGTATATGAATCAATTTATAAAATAAAAAATATGAGAAATGTAAAATATAAATATATTCACTAAACAGAACAAAATAAGGCTATATCATATTAAACACATAGTATTATCAGGATTAAGTTTGGATACTCATTGCAAAGAACTAAAACAACCATAACTTTAGCAAGATAAACTTGATTTTTCTCTCCCACTGAAACAAACCTGAAGGTGGGCCAGCGAGAGCTTGGGTACTATCCATCTCCAAGGTTACATGATTGTCCAATACAACTACATGAGTTCCAGCCATCAAAACTAAAATGCAGACAACAGGTAGGATAGGTGGGGAAGGGAAGAGTCTCACCTCTCAGCTAAATAAGCTCCTTGAAAGCAGTCTTCCAAGAAATCCCTCTTCTAGCTCTGCTTGCATCTCAAAGTCTCCAGCCATGACTAAGAGCACGGGTGAGCAGGAAATGCAGTCCTGTAGCTACTGGGCTCATAGCTATATGACAAACTATTTTCAGTTTTGAAAGAGAAGCATAGATCATTTTTTAGGTAGCCACCAGCACCTGCCTTAAAGAACAAACCTTTTCAGAATGGATGAGGTTAAATGGATGGGCACAGTGTGGGGGCCAGGTAGGAAGGATAAACAATGAGAAACAGCTGGATGGATCTGAACTGTGCTCCAGAAAAAAGAGACAGATTGGTAAGTAGAGATCTTCTAAGGACTGAAGTGAGGATTATACATGCCATGTGACCCAAATTGTTTTTAAAACTTCTTTTCCAACTCAGGTCCCAAATCTCTCTCAGTTCTTCAGCTTCTAAATACCTTGTCTTTGTTACCTCACATTCTGACCTACCTGTCTCACCTCCCTTATTTCTTTTCACATCACTTCTGCATCTTGTCCACCAGCATTGCAAGATCCAGTACTAAGAAGTTAGCAATAGTTTCTAGAAGTGGGTAGAAAAACAATGACTGTTTCTACTTTGGTATTTGTTTGTCCTGATCAAGGTCTTTTGAAGGACTGAGATGGCTAGAATTATGGAGATCTCATGTTTCCTCTAAAATCCCATGCAAGAATGTGACTTCCTTGGCCCTGGAGTGGACGTGTTCACTTTTGCATCCACAGGTCTTAGCAGAACAGTAAGTCCCTAGTATATGAACAAGTTACATTTCAAAATGTTGTTCAAAAATCCCAATTTCTTCATAAGTCCAGCAAAGTTACTTAGGTAGCCAACTAAGGCAGTTGCCTATATGCTATTGTAATTTAATAGCTTTATGATACTTTTCACACAAATAATACATAAAAAACAAACACAAACATTAAAACAAACAGTACCTGGATAGGGCATGGAAACCCACTTCAGTATTCTTTTTTGGAGAATCCCCATGGGAAGAGGAGCCTGGTGGACTACAGTGCATATGTTGCAAAAGTCAAATATAGCTGAGCAACTAAGCTCACCTTTAAAAATAGAGTAGTAGTAACATCTACATCACCACTGCATTTATGCTTCCGTTCAGACAGCATAGGCTTGAAATTAAAATACTTCACTATTGTACTCCATACACTTCTGTACAATAAAGTACACAAAGCACACCCACTTGTCTGGGATCTGCCCACGGCAATGTGTGTCAGATATGTGAACTAACTGATTGGATTGCACATGCAAATGCACTTTTACATGTTTGAATGTTTTCAACTTGAAAGTCTGTATGTAACAGATTTGCTACACAGGCTTTCAGTGAATGTATGTAGTGAAGGAACAAGAGAGGAGAGTAAGGAGATGCCTGTTCTTTCCCCTTTTCCATGTATTATGGCCACTCTCAGCAGGAATTCCATTGGGTATCATTGAGGCTCTGTGTATGGGAATATCACTGCAAGTGAGGGAGGAAAATGATCCCAGGATATGGTACAAGATGACTGTTTGAAAAGACCCAGAGGTGCAAAATAGGAGGAAATGAGTTTTCACTGGTGTATGTGAAAAACTTGGAAAATATCATCTGGATTTGTTTGTAGTGATTCAGCTCTGCTTTAGGGGAGCAGTCCCTGTTGCCCAGGATGAGCAAGAGAAGAGAAGAGAGAGGAGACTGAACCGTGAAAATCAAACATGTATCCCAGGTCAAGTATGTCTAGTATTGAAGAGACATAAGTCCTGTCAATTTATCTGCTCCCTCCTGAGAAGAATTATAATAGTAAAAGAGGGAAGGTCCACACTATGCTATCACCTAATTCTTCTTTTGTCCAGTGAATATTGATTTCTAATGCAATTTCTTTATAAACAGAGCATATACTTTGTATGATGGAAGACTTCTTATTTATTGTCCCATACAAACCTTTGGGGCTGTTCTGTGCCCAGGCACATGGGGCCCTGGAGACTGGCAGGCTCTGTTTCGGCTTCAGAATGGGGATCTGCTGTCATCTGGGCCCTGGGTTATATCTTCAGTCTGGGTTCACATCTGAGTGGTTAACTCTAGTTGGGTTTAATTATATCATCTTGCTATTTATCTTCATTTTGTCCCAAGTTCTTTCTTTCCATTTTTCTTTTTACTTCTTTGTGACTGAGTAGTTTTTGCAATTCCCTTATAGATCCTTTGTCACTTATTAACAATAACTGTTTTTTAAAATAGTTTTAAGATCCATGGTATTCATCTTTAACTTGCCCATCTATCATTATTATGATAATTATCAATAATTATTAAATTATATATTTATTTGTCATTTCTTTGGCTGTGTTGGATCTTAGTCTGGCATGCAGGTCTTTCTTGTGGAAGGGACTCTCTATTTAAGGAGAGCAAGCTCAGTACTTGCAGAATGTAAACTCTGTTTGAGATATGCAGGCTTAGTTACTCAGTGGCATGTGGGATCTTAGTTCTCTGGCAAAGGAACAAACCAGCAGACCCTGCATTGGAAAGCAGTTCCTTAACCATTGGACCACCAAGGAAGTCCCTATATTTATCTTTTAATATATATTACATGTTTATCATTTTGGGTACTGTTCATTCCCCTGCAGATACAGATTTCCATTTCCTTTTAAATTCCTTCTAACTTGAGACCTTTTTGAAAACATTTATTATATTGGTCTGTTGGTAGTGATGCAGTACCTATGGACACCTTATCTTTGACAAAGGAGACAAAGATATACAATGGAAAATGACAGCCTCTTTGACAAGTGGTGCTGGGAAAACTGGTCAACCACTTGTAAAAGAATGAAATTAGAACACTCTCTAACCCCATACACAAAAATAAACTCAAAATGGATTAAAGATCTAAATGTAAGACCAGAGACTATGTAACTGCTAGAGGAGAACATAGGGAAAACACTCTCCAACATAAACCACAGCAGGATCCTCTATGACCCACCTCCCAGAATAGTAGAAATAAAAGCAAAAATAAACAAATGGGACCTAATGAAACTTAAAAGCTTTTGCACAACAAAGGAAACTTTATGATATCTGAAAAGAAAGCCTTCAGAATGGGAGAAAATAATAGCAAACGAAGCAACAGACAAAGGATTAATCTCAAAAATATACAAGCAACTCCTGCAGCTCAATTCCAGAAAAATAAATGACCCAATCAAAAAATGGGCCAAAGAACTAAACAGACATTTCTCCAAAGAAGACATACAGATGGCTAACAAACACATGAAAAGATGCTCAACATCACTCATTATCAGAGAAATGCAAATCAAAACCACAATGAGGTACCATTACACGCCAGTCAGGATGGCTGCTATCCAAAAGTCTACAAGCAATAAATGCTGGAGAGGGTGTGGAGAAAAGGGAACCCTCTTACACTGTTGGTGGGAATGCAATCTAGTATAGCCACTATGGAGAACAGTGTGGAGATTTATTAAAAGAACTGGAAATAGAACTGCCATATGACCCAGCAATCCCACTTCTGGGCATACACGCTGAGGAATCCAGATCTGAAAGAGACACGTGTACCCCAATGTTCATCACAGCACTGTTTATAATAGCCAGGACATAGAAGCAACCTAGATGCCTATCAGCAGACGAATGGATAAGGAAGCTGTGGTACATATACACCATGGAATATTACTCAGCCATTAAAAAGAATTCATTTCATCAGTTCTAATGAGATGGATGAAACTGGAGCCCATTATACAGAATGAAGTAAGCCAGAAAGATAAACACTAATACAGTATACTAACACATATATATGGAATTTAGAAAGATGGTAATGATAACCCTATATGAAAAATAGAAAAAGAGACACAGATGTACAGAACGGGCTTTTGGACTCTGTGGGAGAAGGCAAGGGTCTGATGTTTTGAGAGAACAGTATTGAAACATGTATATTATCAAGGGTGAAACAGATCACCAGCCCAGGTGGGATGCATGAGGCAAGTGCTCGGGGCTTGTGCACTGGGAAGACCCAGAGAGAAGGGGTGGGGAGGGCGGTGGGAGGCGGATCAGGGTGTGAAATACATGTAAATCTTTGGCTGATTCATGTAAATGCATGGCCAAAACCACTACAATATTGTAAAGTAATTAGCCTCCAACTAATAAAATTAAATGGAAAGAAAAATAAAGCTTTCATCATATCTGCAAAATTTTCAGCCAGTTGTTAAGAAGTTCTTTTCTCTATTCTCCTTTCGCTTCCTGTGGGATTCCATTTACATATATTTTAGTATTCTTTACATATATTTTAAATATATTTAGTTTCAAATCTCTGTGATGGACAATTAATTTTTTCCTGAAGTCTTTCGATTCCTGTTTTCCATAACTCTATTTAACATATTCTATGTTCTTCAGCTTCGTGAATGTACAGATTATTGTTCTAGTAAGCATTTTAATGTCCTTCCCTGCTAATTATGTAATGTATATTTTAACTGTGTTTTTACTAATTGATTTCCCCCTCATTATGGATATTTTCTTGCTTGTTTGCACATAGGAATTTTTTTTCTTTTTAAATGTCTTTATTTATCTTAATTAGAGGATAATTACTTTACAATATTGTGACTGACCTAGGACAAATACTTTCACAATTCATATGGAAATTTATTTGAATATTGGTTATGGACACTTCTACCCTTTGGATCCTGGATATTATTTAATTTTTATAATTACTCTTGGCACTGTTTGCAAACACTGTTAATTTCTTGGAAACAATTGTACTTTTTGAAGGCTTGCTGTCCACTTTTTTTAGCTGAGATGAGACCAGCCTTTAGACCAGTTGTGCTATTCCCGACTAGCAAGGCAATATTGTCTTCAGGGCCATACTTTTGTCATGGGAATTATGAGTAACTTGCAGGCTGGTTGGTAGGGATACAATTAGACCTCGTTCAATTTGAGACTCAAATTGAACTATAATACTGACCAGTACTATCAACTCTCTGCTGAAATCTGGAGGGGCATCCCCTGTACACTGCCACAGATCTCTCTGTGTAGCTCTCTCCTGTGAAGTCTAACTATCTAGAGTCTCAAATCTCTCTTCTTGGGGAGACCATTTGTTTCTGCCGAGATACCACTTCCATGGATGTATTGGAAATTATTTCTAGAGTTGGGGCAATTGTAGAACTC
>JADEYB020000477.1:0-21078 GCA_015832495.2 Alces alces
TTAGCAGTTGTTGAAGTCAATTTCCAATCTATTTGTAGAAGTCTAAGCCAATAAGCACTTGTTATCTTTAAAAAATATTAGTATGCTATTGTGGTAAATATCACCTTTTTAAAGGGTATACTTTGCAGGCATTTAGTACATTCACAGTGTAGTTCAGCCATCCCCTCTGTTGTGTCGAAATAAATTATTGCTCCAAAAGGAAACCCCATGCCCAGTAATCAGTCCTTCTCAATTTCCCCCTCACTGCAACCAAGCTCTGAAAACCAATAATCTGCTCTCTGTCTCTATGGACTTACCTTTCCTGGATAGTTGCTACAAATGAAATGGTACAGTATGTGCCCTTTTTTTGTCTGGCCTGTCTCACTTGGCATAATGATTTTGAGGTTCATTTGGGACCTCATTCCTTTTTGTGGCTGAATGCTATGCACTGTACAGAGGGTCACTTTAATGTCTGTATTTGGTACAATCTAGGAGTCCAACTTCATTCTATTGCATGTGGATATCCTGCTGTCCTTGTACCATTCTGGGGACAAGACTTGCACTTCTCACCAATTAATGATCTGACATTCCTGCAAAAAATAAATTGAGGGTAGGTATCTGGGTTTATTTCTGGACTTGCTGTTCTATTCCACTGATCTCTGTGTCTATCATTATCTCAGTACCACACTGTCTTGATTACTGTTCCCATGGTTAGTTCTGATACAAGGTAGTGGACTCCTCCAACTTTCTTTTTCAAGATTGTCTTAGCTATTCCTGGTCTCTTGCAATTCCGCATAAATTCTAGGATCAGCTTTTTTCTGCAAAATAGGTCACTGGCATTTTGAAAAGGATTACTTTTCATCTGTAGACCTTTTTACATAGGATTCCCATCTGTATATTAAGACCTCAAATTTTCTAAGCTGCCTTGATGCCTTTGAGCCTCAAATACCCCACTGGCCCAACTGTGCTTTCTCCTGCTCTCACCTGCAATGTCCCCCTCCCTGTGGGAAAACTACCCCACCTAGCTGATTCTCTCCTATCAGCCAGACTAGCTGTGCTCTGCCCGTTCTTTCAGCCACCAAGCTTTACTTCCCTGCCAGGCAGTGCAATGATTCCTACAGGACAACGATCTCCTCGTGTGGGGACACTGGTGTGCCCCATCCTCTTGTTACTACAACATCTATTTCCCATGGTCCCTGCCGCTCAACTCTACTCCAGAGCCACACTCCCACATTGTCCTGCATGGCATTCCCTGTTGTCCACCCAGGCTGTGAGTACCTGAGACTCACAAACAGCTGTCCATCTGTCCAGTGTCGTGTGCTTGGTCATCTCACACTTCTTAGGGTAGGGGATCCCTCCTTCATTAGTAGGGTAGATGGGAGATTAAACAGAACTTTTGGTGTCACAACAGGATGGCCCAACTACAACCTGGGAAGCCTGAACAGCTTTAACTCACTTCTCTTTTGCTAACTAAAAGTTTTGTTAGTTTAAGGTGATGGTGACCTGGGCTGGAGCTGCCAAAGGTATCTGGATTGTGCTTTGGCTTGTGCCTGTTCTGTTGCCTCTTGACCTAGGCTGTCTCTTCCCACCCTAACTTGTTGTTCTAGTGCGTGAGGAGGGAACTATGGTGAATTGACTGTATCCTGGCCTGAAGTGGGCTGTTTTGCCCCCTTTGCCTGGCACCTCCAAGGACACAGTCTGAGGCTGGGGATCATCAATGAATCCATAGAGTGGAAGTCTAGGGAGTGCTCAGGGGATAGTAACAGGGGGTGCTGATGACACAGCTTCTTAACTGTTCCACTTTTGATTCCCACTTTCCAGGGGCTGGCTTAGAGTCTTTGGGAATAAGAAATCCAGTGTAGTAGGGTGGTCACTGAAGATGGATCATGGGGTGTAGTAGGGGGTAGATCATGGGCAATCATCCTGGTTGCTTCTCAAGTGTGCCCATTTCAAGCAAGGGTAGCAAACTTTCCTGTCTCCTTTGCTGTTGCTTTCCAAGTGAGTGCCACTCAGTCATGTCCAACTCTTTGTGACCCCATGGACTATACAGTCCTTGAAATTCTCCAGGCCAGAATACTGGAGTGGGTAGCCTTTCCCTTCTCCAGGGGATCTTCCCAACCCAGGGATCGAACCCAGGTCTCCCACATTGCAGGAGGATTCTTTACCAGCTGAGCCTTGTGGCTTCCCTGTGTTGCTTTCCAAGCACATTTGCTTTTCTTGGCTGTGTGCTCTACAGATATTAGTTAGGTCTAGCTGTTCTGTTCCTTGATCTCATTATTGGTCTTCTGTCTATGTGCCTGTCCCTCATTGAAAATGGAGTGCTGAAGTCTCCAAGGATTATTTAGAACTGTGTACTCCATTCAGTTCTGTCACTTTTTGTTTCATATATTTTGGGAGACTGCTGGGACCATATGGATATATTACTCATACATATCCTTTATGTACTGATATTTTTATTAATATAGAAATCTGTTGATATTCTGTAAAAAAAAAAAAAAGTTCTGTTAAAATCTATTTCATCTAATGCCAGTATAGCCACTGCAACTCCCACTTTGGGATGATTTGCATGGATACCATTTTCTACCCTTTTGTTTTCAAACACTTTTTGGATATAAGACAAGACTCTTGTGTTAATAGATAACATATATTGGGTTACATTTATTGCTAATCCTCTTTGCCAATCTGCCTTTTCATTAAATAGTTTTATCTGTTGGTATTGCACAGATTTGGAGAAGGAAATGGCAACCCACTCCAGTATTTTTGCCTGGAGAATCCTGCGGACAGAGCAGCCTCATGGACTGCTGCCCATGGGGTCACACAGAGTCGGACACGGCTGAAGCAACTTAGCATGCATGCATGCATTGGAGAAGGAAATGGCAACTCACTTCAATATTCTTGCCTGGAGAATCCCAGGGACAGAGGAGCCTGGTGGGCTGCCGTCTATGGGGTCACACAGAGTCAGACACGACTGAAGCTACTTAGCAGCAGCAGCATTGCAGAGATTATTTCCAAGGAAAGATTTTTCCTAACATTTTCTAACTTTCCACATGTCAGCCCATTTTTGTTCCATCACTCCTCAATTACTCTCTTTTTTCTGTGATTAAATTTTCTCTTACACAAAGTGACTATCACTCTTTTTCTTTACTTTTTAAATATTTTTGAGTCTGGAGTTTTAACATTTGTTTTGTGGGTTTTTTTTTTTTTGGAGGGTTGTTATGCTGTGAATTATAATTATTATCTTACCTTTAAAAAAGTCAAGTTTATATTAATACTGAGATAGTTTTCATAGGATTCTAAACTCCGTTCCCTCCCAGCTCTGCCACATTCCTTTATTTATTGTGATAAATGGCATGTTTGCATATGGTTCCTATTTACAGATTTATGGTTACTGCTTTATACATTTTTATTTTAAATCAAAATACAAAAAGAGGAGATGATAAATAGAAGTGACAGGGATTTCCCTGGTGGTCCAGTGGTTTAGAATCCGCCTTCCAATGCAGGGGATGTGGGTTCAAACCCTGACCCCTTATCTAAGATGCCACATGTGGTGGATCAACTAAACCTTGGGACCAGAACTCCTGAGCCCACATGCTCTGGAGCCCATGTGCCACAACTGGAGAGAAGCCCTCATGATGCACTGAAGACCCAATGCAGCAATTGATAAATAAGTATTTTTTGAAAAGAGGAGTTACAAACCCAAAATGCAGGAATACTGGTTTTGCATTTATCTGTGCAGTTACCTTGGCCTTTGTGGTTTATTTCTTCACATTCCTCCAAATAGGTGCCCACTGTTATTTCACTTCAGCCTGAAGGACTACTTTTTTTTTTTTTCTGAAGGACTACTTTTAGCATTTATTTTTTTAAGCTATGCTGGGTCTATTTTGCTGTGCAGGCTTTTCTCTAGTTGTGAAGAGCCGGGGCTACTGTCTGGTTGCAGTGGAACGGCTTCCCATTACAATGGCTTCTATTATTGCAGAACATGGGCTCTAGGGCTTGGGCTCAGCAGTTGTGACACACCGGTTTAATTGCTCCACAGTATGTGGGATCTTCCTGGACCTGGGATCAAACCCATGTCCTCTGAATCAGCAGGCAGATTCTTTACCACTGAACCACAAGGGTAGTCCCTATATCAATTTTTCAGTGTGAACAGGATATGCATTCCTCCTATCCCCTCCTACTTTACTGCAGTATAATTTATAAATAAAATTTGTATATTTAAGTTGAACAATGTGATGTGATGTATACATACATTGTTAAATGATTACCACAGGCTAATTAATACACATATTACCTCACATAGTTAAAGGACTTTAGGAGGTGGGGTGTGGGATAAAACTAAGATCTACTCCATCATCAAGTCTCCAGTATACCATACAATGTCTTAAATTTATATTCAACATGCTGTACGTTAGATCCCTAGAATTTATTTAGCTTATAACTGATTGTTTTTACCCTTTGATGAACCACTCAACAAATTACAGTCTGGAGGAATTGTGCTTCCTGGTTTCACTATATCACAAAGATATAGTAATCAAAACAGTATGGTTCTGGCATAAGAATAGATACACAGACCTTTGAAACAACATATGGATCCCAGAAATAAACCCTCATGTGCGTGCGTGCATGCTAAGTCACTTCAGTCATGTCCAACTCTTTGCAACCCTATGGGCAGTAGCCCACCAGGCTCCTCTGTCCATGGGATTTTCCAGGCAAGAATATTGGAGTGCACTGCCGAGCCCTCCTCCAGGGGATCTTTCCAACCCAGGCATCCAATGTGTCTTACCACTAATGCCACCTGGGAAGGCCAAACCCACACATACATGCTCACCTATTTGACGAGAGCTCCAAGAACATGCAATGAGTGTTTCCTGGTAGCTCAGCAGCAAAGAATTCCCCTGCAATGCAGGAGACTTGCAGGAGATGTGTGTTGGGTCTCTGGGTTGGGAAGACCACATGCAAGCAAGGAAAATGACAATCAAGAAAACAGCATGAGGAAAGGATAGCCTATTATCTTACACCATATCCCCAACTCGATTCAAAATGTATAAAGATTAAACATAAGGCCTGAACCTGTAAAACTCCTAGAAGAAAAATATTGGGGTAAGCACTGTAACTTAGGTTTTAACAAATAATTTTTTAAATTGACCCCAAAACAAAGGCAATGAAAGCAAAAATAAACAGGTGAATTACATCAAACTAAAAAGATTCTACACAGCAAAGGAAACAATAAACAAAATGAAAAGGCAACTTACCTATGGAGCAGAGGAAAATATTTACAAAGCATGTATCTGTTAAGGGTTTCATATGCAAAATATATAAGGAACTCAATCAATTCAACAGCAAAAGAGAAATTCTCAATCAATAAAATGATACATGGAGGACTTCCCTGGTGGTCCAGTGGTTAGGACTCCACACTTCCACTGCAGGGTGCATGGATTTGACCGCTAGTCAGGGAACCAAGATCCTACAATCCTCATGGCATGGCCCCCCAAAAAGAAATCTTCTGATCATATCATGTAACAACCTAAATGAGAAAATAATTTGAAAAATAGTAGTTATATCTATTAATACATGTATAACGAATCACTTTACTATGCACCTGAAACTATCATGACATTGTTAATCAACTATACTCCAATATAAAATAAAATGTGAAAAAGACATCACATCTGTTACAATGGCTACTATCAAAAGGACAAGAAATGGCAAATGTTAGCAAGATTGTGGTAAAAAGGGAACCCTTCTGCTCTGTTGGTGGGAATGTAAAATCATGCAGCCACTATGAAAAACAGTGCAGAGATTCCTCAAAAAATTAAAACTAGAATTATCATATCATCCAGGAATCCCACTCTTGAAAATATATCCAAAGGACATGATTCCTGCTCTGCTCTTGTATGCTCGTTGCAGCATTATTTGCAATAGCTAAGAATGAAGACAACCTAAGTGTTTGTGGCAGATGAAAGGATAAAGAAAATATTATATACATATATATGTACATGTGTGTATAATATACATATATATATATATATATATGGGGCTTCTTTGATGGTTAAGATGGTAAAGAATCTGCCTGCAATGCAGGAGACCTGGGTTTGATCCCAGGGTCAGGAATATCCCCTGGAGAAGGAAATGGCAATCCACAATATATATGACACAGTATACTATATGCAATACAATATATATTTAATATATTATATATATATATACCATATATGTTCAATATAATATACTATATATCATAAATACATATGTGGCATAAAATAGAATTCTTCTTAAAAATTCATTTGAAAAAATATTTTTGCCTTTATGGGGGTGAAACTGAAAGGAAGCAGGAGCAGTGATAATACATAGTGATTTCTCCTTCCTTCAGACTTCTTGCCTTTCTCAGGAAATCTCTACAGGCAGAGCTTAATAGGGAGACAGTTGAAAAGGCAAAATGGGGTTGGCAGTGACCCAGAAGCATAGAACACATTATAGAATTTTGAACTCATATATTTAGACAACTTTAACTTACCTAGCATCTATGTCTTATACCACATATGCCTTGAGAGAGAATGCAAACACTCTGCCTTTTGTAACAAAATAAACACAGAAATGACTATAATAACATCAGTAACACCCACTTTCAAAAACACAAAAACTAAAATTGAGACCTTTGTTAGGAGCTGTATTTGATGTTTATATAGTAAATAGGGAACCATTGACAGATTCTAATTAAGTTTACATATTTTACTAATTTTGGTATTGAAAATTCCATGCCCATAATGACTTCTCTTCTTTCTCACATGGCCGCCTAGAAAACTCAGAGTTTAGGTAAAAAGCATCTTTATTCATATATTTGTTTAATATTCCAGCCTCAGGCACACTCAACACCTTTGCCTGAGTAACAGGTGGAACATCACTCTTACGTAAGCCAGTTTTTCTACCTGAAAGATTTTTAAATAGCCTTAAAAAATGTTGTAAGAATTGGGAGATCTAAAGATAAAACCTGTGTAAAAACTGTGTAGAGACACAAACCTTCTATGACTCAGAAACTTATCTGGAGCACTGTGTGGGTGTGTGTGAGTGTATGTGTAAGTAAGTATTGTTTCAGTTGAACTTTAAGCAAACTGCAAACATACACTCTACACAGAAACACTTTCCAATTCCCTGTGTTTAAACTCATGGCATTCCTTTTCTTCACACCCTATCCAGCATTTATTGCTTGTAGACTTTTGGATAGCAGCCATTCTGACTGGCATGAAATGGTACCTCATTGTGGTTTTGATTTGCATTTCTCTGATAATGAGTGATGTTGAGCATCTTTTCATGTGTTACACTGTTGGTGGGAATGCAAACTAGTACAGCCACTATGGAGAACAGTGTGGAGATTACTTTAAAAACTGGAAATAGAACTGCCATATGACCCAGCAATCCCACTCCTGGGCATACGCATCAAGGAAACCAGAAGTTAAAGAGACATGTGTACCCCAATGTTCATTGCAGCACTGTTTATAATAGCCAAGACATTGAAGTAACCTAGATGCCCATCAGCAGATGAATGGATAAGAAAGCTGTGGTATATATGCACAATGGAATATTACTCAGCCATTAAAAGAATATATTTGAATCAGTTCTAATGAGGTGGATGAAACTGGAGCCCATTATACAGAGTGAAGTAAGCCAGAAAGATAAACACCAATACAGTATACTAATGCATATATATGGAATTTAGAAAGATGGTAACAATAACCATATATGCAAGACAGAAAAAGAGACTCAGATGTATAGAACAGACTTTTGGACTCTGTGGGAGAAGGCCAGGGTGGGATGATCTGAGAGAATAGCATTGAAACATGCATATTATCAGTTGTGAAACAGATCACCAGTCCAGGTTTGATGCAAGAGACAAGTGCTCAGTGCTGGTGCACTAGGATGATCCAGAGAGATGGGATGGGGAGGGAGGTGGGAGGGAGGTTCAGGATGGGGAACACATGTAAATCCATGGCTGATTCATATCAATGTATGGCAAAAAAAAAACACTACAATATTGTAAAGTAATTAGCCTCCAAACAATATAAATAAGTAAATAAAAACAACAAAATAAACTACTTGTCCAGTTAAAAAAAAAAGTAAAAAATAAAAAAAACATGAAAAATAAATAAATAAATAAACTCATGGGATGAGCTGCTCTGCAGAGGCAGGACCTGGTGTCTTTGGGCAGGTGTGGCAGTTAAAGAGTGTGAGCTCTCAAACCAGACCTCCTACCTAGAGCTTGTTATATAGGCAGAGTGAAGTAAGTCAGAAAAAGTAAAACAAATATCGTTCATTAACGCGTATATATGGAATCTAGAAAAGTGGTACTGATGAACTTCTTTGCAGGGCAGGAAAAGGATCCAGATATAGAGAGCAGACTTATGGACACAGTGGGGGCAGGAGAGGGTGGGACGAGTTGAAGGAGCAGCATTGACATATATGCATTATTATATGTAATATAAATAGCTAGTGTGAAGTTGCTATATAACACAGGGAGCTCAACTTTGTGCTCTGTGACAACCTAGAGGGGTGAGATGGGGTGAGAGTTGAGAGGGAGGTTCAAGAGGGAGGTGTCACATGTATACCTATGGCTGATTCATGTTGATGTATGGCAGAAACCAACACAACATTGTTGTCTGCACAGAATTGGACACGACTGAAGTGAAGTGACTTAACAAGAACACACCATATAATCCATCGATCCCACTCCTGGGCATATATCCAGAGAAAACTCTAATTCAAAAAGATACACTCACCCCAATGTTCACAGCAGCACTATTTACAAGGGCCAAGACAAGGAAGCAACCTAAATGTCCATCAACAGATGAATGGATAAAGAAGATGTGGTACACATATACAACAGAATACTACTCAGCCATAAAAGAATTAAATATAATGATGCCATTTATCAGCAACATGGATGGACTGAGAGATTATCATACTAAGTGAAGTAAGTCAAACAGACAAAGACAAACATCATAGGATTTCACTTATATGTGGAATCAAAATATGCTACAAGTGAACATATTTACAAAAGAGAAACACTCACAGACATAAAAAACAAACTTATGGTTACCAAAGGGGTAAGGGGGTAGAGAAGGGATAAATTGAGAGGTTGGAATTAGCAGATATAAACTATTAAATATGAAATATATAACCAACAAGGTCCTGCTGTATAGCACAGGGAACTATAGTCAATATTCTGTAATAAACTATAATGGAAAAGAATATGAAAAAATATATATTTACATAAAACTAACATAACATTGTAAATCAATTACACTTCAATAAAAATATATTGAAAAATGAAAGCCTTTCACTGTGTGGATCACAATAAAGTGTGGAAAGTTTTTAAAAAGAGATGGGAATACCAGACCACCTTACCTGTCTCCTGTGAAACCTGTATGTGGGTCAAGAAGCAACAGTTAGAACCTGACAAGGAACAACGGACTGGTTCAAAATTGTGAAAGGCGTACAACAAGGCTGTATATTGTCATCCTGGTTTAATATAACTTGTATGCAAAGTACATCATACAAAATGCTAAGCTGGATATATCACAAGCTGGAATCAAGAACACCGGGAGAAATACCAACAATCTCAGATATGCAGATGATACCATTTTAATGGCAGAAAGCAAAGAAGAACTAAAGAGCCTCTTGATGAAAGTGAAAGAGTAGAGTGAAAAAGCTGGCTTAAAACCCAGAAAAACTAAGATCATGGCATCTGGTCCCATTCCTTCACGGCAAATAGATGGGGAAAAAGTGGAAGCAATGACAGAGTTTATTTTCTTGGGTTCCAAAATACCGCAGACGGTGATGGCAGCCATGAAATTAAAAGATGCTTGCTCCTTGGAAGAAAAGCCGTGAGAAACCTAGACAGCATATTAAAAATCAGACATATCGCTTTGCTGACAAAGGTCCGTATAGTCAAAGCTATGGTTTTTATGGTAGTCTCATACGGATGTGAGAGTTGCACCATAAAGTAGGGTGAGCACTGAAGAACTGATGGTTTCAAATTGTGATGATTTCCAGTCCCTTGGACAGCAAGGTGATCAAACCTGTCAATTCAAAAGGAAATCAACCCTGAATATTCATTGAAAGGACCAATGCTGAAGCTAAAGCTCCAATACTTTGGCCACCTGATGTGAAGAGCTGACTCATTGGACAAGATCCTGATGCTGGGAAAAACTGAAGGCAAGAGGAGAAGGGGACATCAGAGGATGATATGGTTAGATAGCATCACTGACTCAATGAAAGCTCAATAGTTGTGGCACATGGGCTTAGCTGCTCAGTGACATGTGGGATCTTCTGGGATCAGGGACTGAACCTAAGTCTCCAGTTTAATTTGGCAGGCAAATTCTTTACCACTGAGTCATGAGGGAAGCCCTAATCTACTTTTGGGCTTCTCAGGTGGTGCTAGTGGTAAAGAACCCGAATGCCAAAGCAGGAGACGTAAGAGATTGGGGTTCAATCCCTTGGTCTGGAAGATCCCCTGGAGGAGGGCATGGCAGCCCACTCCAGTATCCTTGTTTGGAGAATTCCATGGACAGAGGAGCCTGGCAGGCTACTGTACCTGGGTCAGAATGAGTTGAACATGACAGAAGTGACAGCACACACACCAACTCAGTGGACATGAATTTGAGCATTGTCCAGGATATAGTGATGGTCAGGGGTGCCTGGCATGCTGCAGTCCATGGGGTTGCAGAGTCAGACACAACTTAGCAACTAAACAGCAACGACAACAAAAAATGAAACAGTTATGAAGCCAAAACAGTACAAACTCTCAGTTATAAAATAGATAATTATAAGGATATAATGTACAGCATGGTGACTATAGTTACTGTATTGTATATTTGACAGTTGCTAAGGCAACTTTTTCCTAGGTTTGCTCTTAATAAGAGATTTTGTAAAAGGTGTTTCCTTATCTTCTAAGTAATCTCCTTAGAAGGCACAGATTCTATGTCTTATCAGAAGAATCTCCTGTGCTCTTTGTTGATTTATCCGTGTCTTCTATTTGTAAGAGAATTGAGCATTCTTACTTCTAAAAGAAATAATTGTTTTCATACATGCAGTTAATGTTTTAAACAAAAAAGTGTTGTAGTTTTTGCTTTAATTTATAAGACTGATTCGTAGGTATGACTTTTAGTTTGCCCATGTAGATGCAACTTAATTTTATTTATTTATGTATTTATTTTTGGCTTGCTAGTTCTTTGTTGCTGGGCAGGTTTTTCTTTAGTTGCAAAGAGTGGGGCCTATCTCTAGTTGCAGTACATGGGTGTCTCATTGCGGTGGCTTTTCTTGTTGCAGAGCATGGGTTCTAGAGCATGTGAGTCTCAGCAGTTGCAGCATGTGGGTCTAGTAGTTGTGGCTTCCAGGCTCTAGAGCACAGGCTCAGTAGTTGTGCCACAGGCTTAGTTACTCCACGGCATGTGGGATCAGGGATGGAACCTGTGTCTCTTGCGTTGGAAGGCAGATTCTTTACCACTGAGCAACCAGGGAAGCCCTTGATGCAATAGCAAGAACTTTTCCCCTCTATGTTGCCACATTTCCCTAGTTTCAGTGAAATTATACAAGGATTCTTTAATAAAAATTAAAACTACATGTTTAATAGATAAATAAATAAAAGAGATAAGGCTACTTGCAATCACATTACCTTCAGTATTTACTTTTGAAATCTTCTTATCAATGCTCTGGATAAATGGATAGCCAAACAGTTACCCATGATTCATTTTTTAATTCTGTTTTTTTTTTTTCAGGTTTTACATTTAGGTCTATGATTCATTTTTTTGAGTTGATCTTTGTATATGGTGCAAGGTGTGATCAATTGTTGTTGCTGTTTTATTTACACAGAGGTATTCACGTTTTCTGGGCTTCCCAGAAGGCTCAAGTGGCAAAGAATCCTCCTGCTAATGCAGGAGATGTGGGTTTGATCCCTGGGTCAGGAAGATCCTCTGGAGGAGGAAATGGCAACACACTCCAGTATTCTTGCTTGGAAAATTCCATGTACAGAGGAGCCTGGCGGGCTACAGTCCATGGGGTCACAAAGAGTCAGACACAACTGAGCATGCATGTGCGCACATGCATGTGCACGCGCATGCACGCGCGAGTGCATGTACACACACACACATTCAAGTCTTCCAGCATCATTTGTTGTTCCACATCGCATGTGGGATCCTAGTTCTTTGATCAGGGCTCAAATCCGTGTCTCATTGAAAGGCAGAGTCTTAGCCACTCAACCGCCAGGGAAGTCCATGACCCATGAATCTATTTAGCAAATTGTACAGATCTTTTGACATATCTAACAACTTGTGAAATTCTGTCTTTACAAAATCAAATTCTAAATGAAACCTGCTTGATCTCAAACTGACTTTGATATTTCCCAGAAGGCCTCTGGAAAATCACGAAGAGCCTGTTCCTTCACCTTGTAAATAAGAGATGTTACAATAATCAGGTTTATTTGATAAGCTGAGTTGCACAGGAAGCATTCTCAAATACTAAGAGATGCTTAACCTTTTCTAGTTTATACTTCTATGGGTACAATGTTAATATAAATACTTCAGAAATTATATTAACTTCCTAGAAATGTCAGTGCCTTTGTTGTTAATGATGTATCTTGGTGCTGCTTTGCCTTATAATTAGACAATACTGGCATAATGTTATCAGTTGCAATTCCAGTTACTATTTCAGAATGTTGTATGCCACAGGAACAACTAAATGTCCTTGTCAATTGCATCACTTTGTATAATGAACATTGTATAATGAACATCCATCCCATCTTTTACCATGGTGATTTTCATCTTTTTTTAAAATTTATTTATTTTTTATTGAAGGATAATTGCTTTATAGAATTTTGTTCTTTTCTATCAAACCTCAACATGAATCAGCCATAGGTATACATGTATCGCCTCCCTTTTGAACCTCCCTCCCATCTCCCTCCCCATCCCACCCCTCTAGGTTGATATAGAGCCCCTGTTTGAGTTTCCTGAGACATACAGCAAATTCCCATTGGCTATCTATTTTACATTTGGTAATGTAAGTTTCCATGTTACTCTTTCCATACATCTCACCATCTCCTCCCCTCTCCCCATGTCCATAAGTCTATTCTCTATGTCTGTTTCTCCATTGTTGCCCTGTAAATAAATTCTTCAGTATCATTTTTCTAGATTCTGTATATATGCGTTAGAATATGATATTTATCTTTCTCTTTTTGACTTACTTCACTCTGTAATAGGTTCCAGGTTCATCCACCTCGTTAGAACTGACTCAAATGCGTTCATTTTTACTGCTGAGTAATATTCCATTGTGTATATGTACCACAACCTCTTTATCCATTCATCTGTTGATGAACATCTAGGTTGCTTCCATGTTCTAGCTACTGTAAATAGTTACCAATGGCATTTTTCACAGAACTAGAACAAAAAAGTTCACAATTCATATGGAAACACAAAAGATTCCGAATATCCAAAGCAGTCTTGAAAAGAATAGAGCTAGAGGAATCAACCTTCCTGACTTCAGATTATACTACAAGGCTACCGTCATCAAGACAGTATGGTATTGGCACAAAAGCAGAAATACAGACCAATGATTTTTATCTTTTGTCATCCATAGTTATTTTACCTTGATGCTTCCCTGAAAACCCTTGCAATCAGCTTCATGCCAGACTAACTATCTTCAACAAAATGAGACTATCTTGGAGTCCCGAAAGGACTCTGCCAGGTACTCTTGAGGCACAGAACTCCAAATGGCATTGCTTAAACAACTTTGAGACCACACCACTAGACCGAGTCAGGATTTCCTAAATTCTCCTGGAGAATCTGATAAGTTCATGAGATGGCTAATCCAAGATCAAACAGAACAATAATTACATGGGGCTGAGTGAACACATTAAGCATGATTATAGCTTTTGTTTGGACTACTGCTGATGCCTTAATGTTCTCTTCTCTGGAGAAAAACTTTCTCTTCTAACTTCAGCTATCTAAGATTCATAATAGTTTAGTAAACCATACTTCTGTAAATGGAAGTGAAGTATTTATCTTCTTTTCCCTGCCTGATCACTCTAGAGTTTGAATATTCTTATTAAGTATTCTCATTTTCTTAGTAATACAATGAATTGTATAGGTTCAATATGAATCTTTCCTCTGTATTGATTTGATTATATAAACTTTTAGTGGACTATCATATTTGAAAACAAAACATATAATCAGATATGATCAGATAGTTTTAAGAAACTAAAGGTGATTTTATGAAGCCAAAGCTTACAAAGTCCTCTTGGGCAAATGGGCCTCCTACCTGGATTATAGCTTTCTCAGTCTTAGAGCTGAGTAGGAGAGGTCACCACCTAGCAGGCCTAGCCAACATAGGATACTGTGAGGACTTCAAAAAGAGATTGATTTACCTAAATCTGCATGTGAATTCTGGTGGTGAGTTCCTGGTATGGCTTCCTAGCCTTGAGAGGCTTTTCAAAGTCCAATCTAAGACTCCTTATGAAAAGTTCCAGCAAAGTATAGTAAAAAGGCCTCTGTGGTCAATTATCATTCTTGTTGAAATTGTGCAAAGAAGCAAGCCAAATCTAGTGAGACCAGACATTTTATAAACAAGAATAATCTTACTTTGAGTATCTTTGGCCAAAAAGGAAGTGACTGTTGAAATTTTGTTTTTAAAAAGAAAACACACTGTTGTAAGGTATGAGATTCCGGTCCTGTTTATTATCTTTGAGCTATTTTGCATGTCATTGTAAATTATGTGGTTATGTTACCTACATCTAAATTGGACTGGCTTCTGCTGTCTCATACATTTTGTCAGTTCTTACCAAATTCTCAACTGTTCCAGTTTGCTTCAATATCTGGCTGCAACTCCTCAAACTGATGTTTCCAATTTTTTTTCCAACTCTCCTGATTTGACATCGTTGAGAACTACAAAGCTGACTGCCCAGATTCTTATTGGAAGTCTACGCTTTGTCTTTGTAGGATCAAAAGAAGTCCTATGAGCTGAAGCTAGACAACTTGATAGAAATTTCAAAGGACTCATCATTGCAGCAGATTATGTATGATCTTCATGCCTGAAACTGCTGCCATGTGGGCCACTCAGGAAATTTCACTTTATCTCCCATGCTCTGCTCCAGGAAATAATCATGATTGTGGATGATCTTACCAAAACCTATCTGATGTCTATGCTTCATAGAGAACATTCACTGAAAACTAGGAAATCTATCAGATTGCCACTGCCATCTCCTCACTCCACCATCTAAACATGCTTCAAGCCCAACATCTAAAAGTGTTTTCAATTAGCTATTCTTCTGGACTCTGAAACTGTGTCTAAATATTAATAGTCCACTACAAATATTAGTCTTTCTTTTTTATTTCCTTATTAACCTCCCTCATTAAGTGATTGATTCCTTGCAGGATCCAGCAGATATCTTCTACTACCGAATATCAGCAGATGCTTCGGCTGTTGCTTAGTGAACAAAACGCACTGAGTGAGAAATGGACTTATATTGTTCACAGGAAAAAGAATGCCTCTTCTTCCCTTGAAGAAGGGGAGGAACTGAAAATAACTCCCTCCTTAACCAAACCTTAGGCCATTCTGAGTCCTCTTCTTCATTCTACCTGAAGCTTAATCCTGTCAAGAAGCATTTGACAGGAGGCTTCCTGTGTGCTGTTTTGGATCTGTCAGGAATCCTCTGGTCCTTATTAATGAGAGGCACGCCTTTCCCAGGGCTGAGGAATCCAGGCATGTCCTTCGTTAGTTTTTCAATACGGTGATAAGTACCCTCTTCCTTTTAATGAACCATAGGTTAAAAGTGACTGTTTATCGCCTTATGTTTTGTAAGTCTGGAATTTTAATCTTTATCTTTGCTGAGAATAACTACCTTGTAAGACAGTATATATGCCCACACCATGTTGATTAAAACACCTTTGCTCCATCAGAGCTTTGGTCCCCATGTCTTTCTTTCTTTCTCCCTCCCTCCCTCTCTCTCCCTCTCTCCCTTCCCACCCCCCTCTGTTTCTTTCTCTCTCTTACTTTCTTATCATCAACTCCGGACCACCAGGTTCCGGTCCATTAAAGGACCAACATGATCCTACCTGCCAAGCTGCCGAGCCCAGTTTTAGCAAAGATCCTCCCTAATCAGAATCAGTTTAATCAGAACCCCCCATACTTCATATCTGAGTTTTTCATCCCTCCTCTTGATATCTAATCAAGTTCCACTCCCAGCCTCCCTTGATACTTGTGTTAGTCAGGGTTCTCCACAGAAACAGGAGCAACAAGAAACAGATAGATATACACATATCTTATATATCAAGTATCTATACCTATGTTATATGTATAGCTATCTAGATCAGATACCTAATATTTATGCATTTACATATGTGCGTGTGTGTGTGTGTATGTTCTATTTCTCTACTATATATAGATGTTGCTATAGATATAATATAGATTTAGATAAGGCTTCCCAGGTGTCTCCATGGTAAAGAACCTGCGTGCCAATACAGGAGAGACGGGAGACATGGGTTCAATCCCTCGGTTGGGAAGATCCCCTGGAGGAGGTAATGGCAATGCACTCCAGTATTCTTGTCTGGGAAATCCAATGGACAGAGGATTCTGGAGGGTTACAGTCCATAGGGTTGCAGAGTCAGACACGACTTAGCAACTGAGCATGAGCACGAGCATACATATACATGAAGAGATTTATTATAGAAATTGGCTCATGCAATTATGGAGGATGAGAAATCATGCAATCTGCTGTCTGCAAGCTGGAAAACCAAGAAAGTCGGTGGTATAATTCAGTCTAAGTCAGAAGGCCTGACAAACCCTGAACCCAGTTCAAGGCTAAAAGCCTGAGAATCAGAGGGCAGATGGTGCAAATCCTGGTCCAAGTGCAAAGGCCTAAGACTAGGAGTGCTGATGTCTTAGAACAGAGTAATATGGATGTCTCAGTTCAGGCAAAGAGCAAACTCATCCTTCCTCTGCCTTTCTGTTCTATTCAGGCCCTCAAGGGATTGGATGATGCCCACTTGCATTGATGAAGGCAATTTTCTTTACTCAGTCTACCAATTCATATGCTAATCTCTTCCAGAATCCTGCTTACAGACACACCAGGAAATGCTTTACAAGCAAGTTGACATCTAAAATTAGCCAACACAATACCTAAGTTCCTGTTAGTAATTTCCCAGTCACTACCTCCTTCAACCACCCTGTTGGAGATAAATTTTCATCTGTCTCTCGTGTATACGGAGTTGCGTTTATTTTCCCTGTTGCAACAGTCTCTTCTCCCCTTTTACAGTAGTCTTAAACAAAGCCTTCCTTGCCTTAAACTCCATGTAGCATAATTATCTATTGACAATATTAAAGTTATGTTCATGTGAATGCGAGAATGTGTGTCAGGTTCTCAGCTGTGAGCTAGTATGTGCATATTTATGTGAGAGAAAATGAGAATGTGAACAAATTTCTTCTGTGAGCTAATATCTGAGCTTTATGGTGGATGGAAACATGTTTGTGTATACATGTATATAAGCATGTTCTGGATTTTAAGAATGTGTAAGTGAAAGTGTGAGTGGGAACATCTGGAAGCATCTGACTGTTTATATCTGAGTCCCTTTGTGAGTAAACTTATGAGTAAGGTCATGAAATTGAGTGGCTATATCAGCATGTTTTGGCTTCCCTGGTAGCTCAGCTGGTAAAGAATCCGCCTGCAAAATGCAGGAGATCCCAGGTCGATTCCTGGGTTGGGAAGATCCCCTGGAGAAGGGATAGGCCACCCACTCCAGGATTCTTGGGCTTCCCTGGTGGCTCGGATGATAAAGAATCCACCTGCAATGTGGCAGATCTGGGTTCGATACCTGGGTCAGGGAAGATCCCCTGGAGGGGGGCATAGCAACCCACTCCAGCATTCTGGCCTGGCAAATCCCCATGGACAGAAGAGCCTGGAAGTTACAGTTACAGTCCATGGGGTCACAAAGAGTCGGACATGACTGAGCAGACTAACACACACACACACACACACACACACACACACACACACACACACACATCAGCATGTTTATGTGAAACAATGAATGTGTAGGTTCATGCATGTGAATGTGTGTGTTTTTGAATTTGAATTTGAGGGCAAATCAGTGTGTGTTTAGTTAGTGTGCAAGAATGTGTATGTATGTCAACGTATCTCTGTGTGACATTGTATGTGTGAGCATGTTCATGGGTGAGAGTGTTTTCTTAGGTGTAAATGTGTGTGCTTAAAATGAATATTTAAGTGTGTTCACCTGTATAAATGAATTTGTAGGCATGTGAATGCATATTAGCATAACACTGAGCAGTTGGGATAAATGTGGTTTTTGTGTGATCTTGCTTATATGCGAATACATTTGAGTAAGGTTATTTGTGAGCATGTATGTGGGAGTACATGCAATGTTTTTTTTTTTTATTTAGTTAATTGGAGGATAGTTATTTACAACATCGTGTTGGTTTTTGCCAGACGTCAACATGAATCGGCCATACGTATATGTGTCCCCCCTCATCCTGAATCTCCCTCCCCACCCTATCCCTTTAGGTTGTCCCAGAAAACCGGCTTTGGGTGCCCTGCTTCATGCATCAAACTCGCACTGGTCATCTATTTTACACGTGGTAATGTATATGCTTTGATGTTATTCTCTCAAATCATCCCACCCTCGCCTTCTCCCACTGAGTCCAAAAGTCTGTTCTTTACGTCCATGTCTCCTTTGCTGCCCTGCATGTAGGATTGTCCATATCATCTTTCTAAATTCCACACATATGCATTAATAATTTTATTTATTTATTTATTTTTGGCTGTGCTGTGTCTTTGTTGCTGCACGGGCGTTTCTCTAGCTGCTTCTCTTTGGTTGTGGTGCACAGACTTCTCATTGCGGAGCAAGGGCTCTAGGGCACACAGGCTTCAGTGGTTGTGGCATGTGGGCTCAGTAGTTGTGGCTTGCGGGATCTAGAGCACAGGCTCAATAGTCGTGGCACATGGGCTTAGTTGCTTTGCGGCATGTAGGATCCTCTCGGACCAGGGGTCAAACCCATGTCTCTTACATTGGCAGGTGGATTCTTTACCACAGAGCCACCAGGAAGTCCCATGTAGTGGTTTTTTTAAATAAATGAATGAAATTGTGAGCTTCTTGCTGATTGTGAGCATGTTCCTGTGCAATTCAGTATGTAAGCATGTTTGTGACAACGATATTTTATATGGGTAAGTGAGTGGGTGTGTGCATGTATAAATGAAATGAGTGCATCTTGGATGTGAGTGAATTTGTAATCATGTGTGTGTTTTTAAGTACACAATTATGACAATATGAATTATCTACAGCCACTTCATGTGTGTGAATTGTGAGCCACCAAGTGTGAAGGCATGTGTATATGTGTGAGTACATCTGTTGGTATGTGTTAATTTGTAAGCTAGTCACTCAGTCGTGTTCGACTCTGTGATTCCATGGACTGTAGCCCGCCAGGCTCCTCTATCCATGGGATTCTCCAAGCTAGAATGCTGGAGTGGGTTGCTATTCCCTTCTCCAGGGGATCTTCCTGACCCAGGACCAAACCCGGGTCTCCTGCATTGCAGGCAGATTCTTTACCATCTGAGCTACCAGAGAAGCCTGAACAAATGAGCATGCGCATATATATGAGTTTGTCCATTTGTGAGAGTAAATATGTGACCTTGTACGTCTGAGAGCGTGTTCATATTTCAATATGTGGGTATTGCTGTAAATGTTTGTGTGTTCAAGTATACCCTGAATTTTCAGCCACATGCATGGGTGTTAGTACGTTTGTATGAGTAGGTGAATGTGTATCAGGTTCACTGTAGTGAGCTGGTTAACAGGTGAGTACATTTGTGTGAGTGAAACATGAACATGAGTGGAAGTGCATGTGAGTGTATTTTCTTCTTTGAGTGAATATCTGAGCTTCATAGAGGATGTGAACATATTTGTATATGAGTATCTATGTGAACATAGATTTTGAGTGAAAATGTGCATGTATAAGTGGAATGTGTGAGTGGGAACTTTTGAATATAAGCATTTGTGTACCAGTGTGAATGAATCTATGGGCATGGTCATGTGATTGAGTGAATGTTTGAGCATGCTTCTGTGAAGACATGAATGTCAGTATGCACATGTAAATGTATGTGTGTGTGAATGGGAATGTACTAGTGGGCAAATCTGAGAATGCTTGAGTGTTAAAGTGTTTTGTGAGTGAGTGAATGTGTAAATGTACAGGTATGTAAGCACATCTGTCTCTGACAGTGTTTCTGTGAGCCTGTTCATGGATGAGAGTGGTCTCTAGGATATGTATTTATCTGTATGCTTAAAGTGAACATTTATGTATGCTCATCTGTATAAATGAATTTGCAAGTCTGATAATCATCTTGGCATATTCATGTATAATGGATGGGAAAGTATATTTTCTCGTGACCTTGTTAATATGCGATTACAGTGGTCACTCACTATCCACAGAAGACTGATTCTAGGACCCACTGATGATACCAAAATCTGAGAGTGTCCAAGTCCCATAGTCGGCCCTCTCTATCCCTGTAGTCTGCATCCTCAGATTCAACCAGCTGTGGATCATCAATATAGAATGCGATATGCAGTTGGTTAAATCTGTGAATTCAAAACCCATAGACACAGAGGGCCAACTGTATATTTATTGAAAAAGATTTGCATATAAGTGGACCCACAGTTGAAATTCGTGTCATGCAAGGGTCAACTGTATATTGGAATAAGGTCATTCATAGCCATGTGTGAGTAAATGTAACTGTTTTACATAGATGGGTGAAGTTGTGATCTTCTAAGTCAGTGTGAGTATGTTTGTGTGCAACTATATTTGTGACCATGTTAATGCTTATGACAAAAACTTTGCATGAGTAAATGAATGTGTATGTTTGTGCATAAAAACACAATGTGCATGTCTGGAATGTGACCATGTGCTTGGATGTTAGTATGTTTGTGTAAGGGAATATGTATCAGGTTCTTTGTTTGGAACTAGTTAATGTAGTGTGAGCACATTAGTATAAAATATGGGTGTACATGGAAGGATGTATGAGTGTGTTTTCTTCTGTGAGCAAATATTTCAGCT
>JADEYB020000479.1:0-12369 GCA_015832495.2 Alces alces
TTATGTTTTGTCCTACCTCCTTTTGAAGACAATGGGTTGCTTTTCTGGGCGCCTGATGACCTCAGCTAGCGATCAGAAGTTGTTTTGTGAAGTTTGCTCTGCATTCGGTTATTCTTTTGATGAATTTGTAGGAGAGAAAGTGGTCTCCCCATCCTATTCCTCCGCCACCCCAAACATGAATTTTTAAGGGCCATCTTCATTGTAACTCGAGAGGAAACCCCAGGTTCCTGCCACAGCTCGAGAAACACTATGAGACTTCCCCCTCACCGTGAGATGAGGCCCGATTCACGTGCATTGTGTACAGAGCAATTCCGTGTCCCACATCAAACATGAATGGAGCTTTGAATTCCTTTATGGAAGTCCAGAGAATCCCCAAGAACCCCGTTACAAGTCTGGATGATCCCTGCCATAACCACAGCAACATGAAAGAGCTCCGTGTACCCCAAATCAACTCAAGATTAGGACCGATTTCCCTGCAGTGGCTCCAGAAACATCCTGTGTTCCCCATCAAACACGACAAGTGGCTTGACTTTCGCTAGGCAACTCCAGATATTCCCCGAGAACACCGTCACAAGTCTAGAGGAACATCGAGTTCAGCACAGCAACTCGAGAAGAGCTCTGTGTACCCCAAGTCATCTCGAGATCAGAGCTGATTCCCTGGCTTCGAATCAAGAGGAATGCCAACTTTCCACAACTACCTCAAGAGGAGGCTTCTCTCAGCTATAGGTATTTGAGAGGGACCCTGAGTTTGCTGCCTCAAGTGGAATGGACACCGAGTTCCCCTCACTCAAGGTAAGGCCTGATTTCCCTGCAGTGACTCAAATGTAAGCCTGTGTTTCCTCTCCCAACATGAATGGATTTCTGAATCCACAATTGAGACCCTAGAAAGAGCCCTAGTTCCCCGCCTCATCAGCACAAGAGGCTTCACACCCCTTTGACATCTCAAGGGGAATGCGGAGTTGCATGCTTCAACAGGAGACGTTGCCTGACTCCTCTTGAAAATCAATAGGAATTCCAGTATCCCAGTGGCAACTGGAAAGCGACGCTCTGTCTCCCTCCTCAACTCGAGAGGCATCCCTACTGACCTGCCATGACTCGAGGAGAATCCCGAGGTGTCCCTGGAATCTAGACAGGAGTCCTGATGTCGCTGAGAAAACATGAGTGTTTCAAGAACATCCCCGTCGTAACTCGAGAGGAAACCCCAGGTTCCCATCACAACCCAAGAAAAACCATGAGATTTCCCCCCTCACAGCGAGATGAGGCCCGAATCCCTGGCATGGGTTCCAGAGCCATTCCACGTTCCCCATCAAACACTACAGGTGACTTGACTTCCTTTAGGCAACTCCAGAAATTCCCTGAGCACAACGTCAGAAATCTAGATGAACACTGAAGTCAGCACAGCAACCCGAGAAGAGCTCCGTGTATCCCAAATCATCTTGAGATGAGGGCCGATTCTCATTCTTTGATTGGAGAGGAATCCCGATGTTCCACTAACACCAGAAGTGCTGCCTTGTCTCACGTGTTGAAAGTCGAGAAGAACCTAGAGGTCCCTGCTGTAAGTCAAAATAACATCTGTTCCCCCGCACCTTGACATAAAGACTGATTCCATGGCAACCACTTGAATGGAACTCAGAAGTTCCTGTCGCAACACTAAAGAGGTCTGACTACTTTGTTGCAGTTCTAGAAAAAGCCCAAGTTCCTCGCCTCATTTTGAAATGAGGCCTCACACCCCATTTTGAGCTTGAGACCAAAGAGGTCTTCCATGCCTCAACACGAGACGATGCCTGACTCCCCTGGAAAATCTATACAAGCTGCAAGATCGCTGTTGCAACAGGAAACAGACGCTGGCATTTCCGCCTCGACTCAATATCCGTCTCGATTCCCCTGTTACAACAAGAGAAGAATCCAAACGTCTCTGGCAACAAGAAATGAGGCCTGACATCCCTGAGAATCCATGAGAGATTCACTGCCATCCCTGTAGTTACTCGAGAGGAACCACGAGTTTCCTACTGCAACTTGGTAAACCCACAAGTTTCCACCTTCAGTGAAAGATGATGCCCGATTCCCTTGCATTGCCTCCAGACAATTCTGTCTTCCACAGCCAACAAGAAAGGGGGCTTGACTTCCTTTATGGAAATCCAGAGAGTCACCAGGCACACCATCACAAGTCTAGAGGAACCCCGAGGTAACTGCTGGAACCCGAAAGAGCTCTGAGTATGCCAAATCATCTCGAGATGAGGGCCGATGCCCTTGTTTCACCTCGAGAGGAATGCCGACTTTCTACTCGCACCTCAAGAGGAGGCTTCTATCAGCTATAGGTATGTGAGAGGGACCCTGAGTGTGCTGCCTCAAGTGGGATGGACAGCGAGATGCCCGGACTAGAAATAAGTCCTGATTTCCCTGCACTGACTTGAAGGCAGGCTCGTCTTTCATCTCACAACATGAAGGGATGTCTGAATCCCCTGTGGAGACCCTAGAGATAGCCTTAATTCCGCACCTCATCTCTACTGGAGGCCTCACATCCCTTTGACAACTCGAGAGGATCGTGGAGTTCAATGCTTCAAAAGGAGACGATGCCTGACTCCTCTTGAAAATTGATAGGAATCCCAATAACCCTGTGGCATCTGGAAAGGGACCCTGGGTCTCCCGCCTCACTTCGAGAGGTGTCTCATTGCCCTGACAAGCCTCGAGGACAATCCCGAGGTGTCCCTCGCAACTAGACAGGAGTCCTGACATCGCTGAACAAACACGAGTCTCGAAGGGCCATCCCCGCCGTAACGTGAGAATATACCCCAGGTTCCTGCTGCAACTCAAGAAAAATCATGAGATTTCCCCCTCGCCACGAGATGAGGCCCGATTCCCCTGCATTGCCTCCAGAGCAATTCCGTTTTCCACATCAAACACGGAAGGAGGCTTGACATCCTTTATGGAACTACAGAGAGTCCCCAGGAACACCGTCACAAGTCTAAAGGAACCCCCAGGTCACTGCTGCAACCCGAGAGAGCTCCGTGTGCCCCAAATCATCTCGAGATGAGGGGTTATTCTCATTCTTCGATTGAAGACGATTCCCAATGTTCCACTCAACTGGAAGTGCTTGCTTGTCTCACCTGTTGAAACTCGAGAAGAAACTCGAGGTCCCTGCTGTAAGTCGAAAGGACATCGTATTCCCCCTCAGCTCTACATAAGGACTGATTCCATGGCAATGATTTGAATGGAACTCTGAGTTTCCTGTCGCAACACTAATGGAGGTCTGACTCCCTTCTTGCACTTCTAGAAAAAGCCCGAGTTCCCCGCCCCATCTCGGAATGAGGCCTGACACCTCATTTTGAAATTGAGACCAAAGAGGTCTTCCATGCCTCATCACGAGACGGTGCCTGATACCCCTGGAAAATATATACAAACAGCAAGATCCCTGTAGCAATAGGAAACGGAAGCTGGAATTTCCGCCTCAACTCCAGATGCGTCCTGATTCCCCTGCCACAACTCGAGAAGAATCCCAAAGTGTGTCTGGCAACGAGAAAAGAGGCCTGACATCCCTGAGAGACCATCAGAGGTTCACTGCCTTCCCCATAGTTACTCGAGTGGAACCACGAGTTTCCTACTGCAACTTGAGGAAACCCATAAGATTCCACTTTCATTGCAAGATGATGCCCAATTCCCCTGCATTGCCTCCAGAGCAATTCCGTGTTCCACATCAAACAGGAAGGGAGGCTTGACTTCTTTATGGAAATCCAGAGAGGCTCCAGGGACACCCTCACAATCTAGAGGAACCTCAAAGTCACTGCTGCAACTCAAAAGAGCTCCATGTACCCCAAATCATCTCGAGATGAGGGCCGATGACCTTGCTTCACCTCAAGAGGACTGCCGACTTTACACTCGCACCTCAAGAGGATGCTTCTATCTGCTCTCTCTATGTGAGAGGGACCCTGAGTTTTCTGCCTCAATTGGAATGGACACTGAGATGCCCTGACTCAAAGTAAGACCAGATTACCCTGCAGTAACTTGAATGAAGGGTTGTTTTTCATCTCACGAGACGAAGGGATGTTTGAATCCCCTGTGGAGACCTTAGAGAAAGCCCTAGTTCCCTGCCTCATCTCGACAAGAGGCCTCACATCCCTTTGACAACTCGAGAGGAACGCGGAGTTCAATGCTTCAAAAGGCGACGATGTCTGACTAGTCTTGAAAATCGATAGGAAACCCATTATCACTGTGGCAACTGGAAAGGGACACTGGTTCTCCCTCCTCTCCTCAAGAGGTGTCTGTATTGCCCTGCCAAGCCTCCAGGAGATTCCCGAGGTGTTCCTCGCAACTACACAGAAGTCCTGACGTCAGTGAACAAACATGAGTTTTGAAGGGCCATCCCTATCGTAACTCGAGAATATAACCCAGGTTCCCGCCGGAACTCTAGAAAAACCATGAGACTTCCCCCTCGCCATGAGTTGAGGCCCGATTCACCTTCATTGCATGGAAAGCAATTCCGTGTTCTACATCAAACATGAAAGGAGCCTTGACTTCCTTAATGGAACTCCAGAAACTCCTCAAGAACACTGTCAGAAGTCTAGAGGGACCCTCACGTCACCGCAGCAATATGAAAGAGCTCCGTGTACCCCAAATCAACTCAAGATGAGGCCCGATTCCCCTGCATTGGCTCCAGAGCCATCCCGTGTTCCCCATCAAACACAACAAGTGGCTTGACTCCTTTTGGCAACTCCAGAAATTCCTTGTGAACACAGCCCCAAGTCTAGAGGAACACTAAGTTCAGCACAGCAACTCGAGGAAAGCTCCGTGTACCCCAAATCATCTCGAGATGAGAGCTGATTACCTGGCTTCGACTCAAGAGGAATGCCAACTTTCCACAAGCACCTCAAGAGGAGGCTTCTCTCAGCTATAGGTATGTGAGGGGGACCCTGATTTTGCTGCCTCAAGTGGAATGGACACCGAGTTCCCCTCACTCGAGGCAAGGCCTGATTTCCATGCAGTGATTCAAATGCAAGCCCGTTTCCTCTCGCAACATGAAGGGATGTCTGAATGCCCTGTTGAGACCCTAGACAGAGCACTAGTTCCCCACCTCATCTCGACAGGAGGCTTCACACCCCTTTGACATCTCCAGAGGAATGTGGAGTTCAATGCTTCAACAGGAGACGATGCCTGACTTCTCTTGAAAATCAATAGGAATTCCAATATCCCAGTGACAATTTGAAACTGACCCTGGGTCTTCCTCTTCAAAACAAGAGGCGTCCCTACTGCCCTGCCACAACTCGAGGAGAATCCCGAGGTGTCCCTGGAAACTAGACAGGGTTCCTGACGCCGCTGAACAAACACGAGTGTTTCAAGAACATTCCCGGCATAAATCGAGAGGAAATCTCAGGTTCCCACCCCAATTCGAGAAAAATCATGAGATTTCCCCCTCACTGTGAGATGAGGCCCGATTCCCCTGTACTGCCCCCAGAGCAATTCCGTATTCCACATCAAACACGAAAGGAGCCTTGACTTCCTTTATGGAACTCCAGAGAGTGCCCAGGAACACCTTCACAAGTCTAGAGGTACCCCGAGGTCACTGCCACAACCCAAGAGAGCTCTGTGTACCCCAAATCATCTCGAGATGAGGGCCTATTCTCATTCTTCGATTGGAGCGGAATCCCGATGTTCCACTCCCACTGGAAGCGCTGCCTTTTCTCACCTGTTGAAACTCGAGAAGAACCCTGAGGTCCCTGCTGTAAGTCAAAAGGACATCGTGTTCCTCCTCAGCTCGACATAAGGACTGATTCCATGGCAACAACTTGAATGGAACTCTGAGTTTCCTGTCACAACACTAATGGAGGTCTGACTCTCTTATTGCACTTCTAGAAAAAGCCCGAGTTCCCCACCCCATCTCGAAATGAGGCCTGACACCTCATTTTGAACTTGAGACCAAAGAGGGCTTCCATGCCTCAACACAAGACGATGCCTGCCACCCCTGGAAAATCTATATAAACCGGAAGATCCCTGTCACAACAGGAAATGGAAGCTGGAATTTCTGCCTCAAATCCAGATGCATCCCGATTCCCTTGCCACAACTTGAGAAGAATTCCAAAGTGTCTCTGGCAACGAGAAAGAAGGCCTGACATCCCTGAGAGACCATCAGAGGTTCACTGCCATCCCCATAGTTACTCGAGTGGAACCATGAGTTTCCAACCACAACTTGAGGAAACCCAGAAGATTGCACCTTCAATGCAAGATGATGCCCGATTCCCCTGCATTGCTGGCAGAGCAATTCTGTGTTCCACATCAAACACGAAGGGAGGCTTGACTTCCTTTATGGAACTCCAGAGAGTCCCCAGGAACACCGTCACAAGTCTAGAGGAAGCCAGAAGTCACTGCTGCAACTCGAAAGAGCTCCGTATACCCCAAATCCTCTCGAGATGAGGGCCAATACCCTTGATTCACCTCGAGAGGTCTGCCAACTTCACTCGCACCTCAAGAGGAGGCTTCTATCAGCTATAGGTATGTGAGAGGGACCCTGAGTTTGCTGCCTCAAGTGGAATGGACACCGAGATGCCCTGACTCAAAATAAGGCTGTATTTCCCTACAGTGACTTGAATGCAGCCTCGTCTTTCATCTCACAAGATGTTCGGATGTCTGAAACCTCTGTTGAGACCCTAGAGAAAGCCATAGTTCCCCGCCTCATCTCAACAGGAAGCCTCACATCCCTTTGAGAACTCGAGAGGAACGCAGAGTTCAATGCTTCAAAAGGAGACGATGCCTGACACATCTTGAAAATTGATACGAATCCCAATATCCCTGTGGCAACTGGAAAGGGACACTGGGTCTCCCGCCTCACCTCGAGAGGCGTCCCTATTGCCCTGCCAAGCCTCAAGGAGAATCCCGAGGTGTCCCTTGCAACTAGACAGGAGTCCTGACGTCGCTGAACAAACACGAGTTTTGAAGGGCCATCCCCGTTGTAACTAGAGAATATACCCCAGGTTCCCGCTCAACTTGAGAAAAATCGTGAGAGTTCCCCCTCGCCACAAGATGAGACCCGATTCACCTGATCTGCATGCAGAGCAATTCCGTGTTCCACATCAAACTCGAAAGGAGGCTTTACTTCCTTTATGGAACTCCAGAGAGTCCCCAGGAACACCATCACAAGTCTAGAGGAACCCTGAAGTCACTGCTGCAACTTGAAAGAGTACTGTGTACTCCAAATCAACTCGAGATGAGGGCTGATGCCCTTTATTCACCTCGAGAGGACTGCTGGCTCTCCATTCTCACCTCAAGAGGAGGGTTCTATCAGCTATAGGTATGTGAGCGGGACCCTGAGTGTGCTGCTTCAAGTGGAATAGACACCGAGATGCTCTGACTAGAAATAAGGCCAGATTTCCCTGCAGTGACTTGAATGCAGGCTCGTCTTTCATCTCACAAGATGAAGGGATGTTTGAATCCCCTGTGGAGACCCTAGAGAAAGCCCTAGTTCCCAGCCTCATCTCGACAGGAGGCCTCACATCCCTTTGACAACTCAAGAGGCATGTGGAGTTCAATGCTTCAAAAGGAGATGATGCCTCTCCTCTTGAAAATTGATAGGAATCTCAATATCCCTGTGGTAACTGGAAAGGGACCCTGGGTCTCCCGCCTGACATCGAGAGGCATCCCTATTGTCCTGCCAAGCCTCGAGGAGAATCCAGAGCTGTCCCTCACAACTAGACAGGACTCTTGACGTCGCTGAACAAACATGAATTTTGAAGGGCTATCCTCGTCGTAACTTGAGATGGAACCCCAGGTTCCTGCGCAACTCAAGAAAAAACATGAGACTTCCCCCTCACTGTGAGATGAGGCCCGATTCACCTGATCTGCATGCAGAGCAATTCCGTGTTCCACATCAACCACGAAAGGAGCCTTGACTTCCTTTATGGAACTCCAGAGTGTCCCCAAGAATACCGTCACAAGTCTAGAGGAACACCAAATTCAGCAGAGCAACTCGAGACGAGCTCAGTGTTCCCCAAATCATCTCGAGATGAGAGCTGATTCCCTGGCTTTGAATCAAGAGGAATGCCAACTTTCCCCAACTACCTCAAGAGGAGGCTTCTCTCAGCTATCAGTATGTGAGATGGACCCTGAGTTGGCTGCCTCAAGTGGAATGGACACCGAGTTCCCCTCACTCGAGGTAAGGCCTGACTTCCCTGCAGTGACTCAAATGCAAGCCCGTGTTTCCTCTCCCAACATGAAGGGATGTCTGAATCCCCTTTGAGACCCTAGGAAAAGCTCTAGTTCCCCGCTTCATCACCACAGCAGGCTTCACACACCTTTGACATCTCAAGAGGAATGCGGAGTTGCATGCTTCAACAGGAGACGATGCTGACTCCTCTTGAAAATTGATAGGCATTCCAATATCACAGTGTCAACTGGAAAGGGACCCTGGGTCTCCCTCCTCAACTTGAGAGGCGTCCCTACTGCCCTGCCATGACTCGAGGAGAATCCCGAGGTTTCCCTGGAAATTAGACAGGAGTCCTGACGTTGCTGAGAAAACACGAGTGTTTCAAGAACACCCTCGTCCTAACTCGAGAGGAAACGCCAGGTTCCCACTGCAACTCGAGAGAAACCATGAGATATCCCCCCTCAACGTGAGATGAGGCCCAAACACCCTGCATTGGTTCCAGAGTCAGCCCGCGTTCCCCTTCAAACACAACAGGAGGCTTGATTTCTTTAAGCAACACCAGAGATTCCCCGAGCACACCGTCACAAGCCTAGATGAACACCGAGGTCAGCACAGCAAATAGAGAAGCGTTATGTGTACCCCAAATCATCTCGATATGACAGCTGAATCTCGTTCTTCGATTGGAGAGGAATCCTGATGTTCCACTCACACCAGAAGAGCTGCCTTTTCTCACTTTTTGAAACTCGAGAAGAACGCCGAGGTCCCTGCTGTAAGTTGAAAGGACATCATGTTCCCCCTCAGCTTGACATAAGGACCGATTCCATGGCGATGACTTGAATGGAACACAGAAGTTCCTGTCGCAACACTAAGGGAGGTCTGACTCCCTTGTTGCACTTCTAAAAAAGCCCGAGTTCCCCGACCCATCTCGAAATGAGGCCTGATACCCCATTTTGAACTTGAGACCAAAGAGGTCTTCCAAGCCTCAACTTGAGACGATGCCTGATTCCCCTGGAATATCTATACAAATCGCAAGATCGCTGTCACAACAGGAAATGGACGCAGGCATTTCCGCCTCAACTCGAGATGCGTCCCGATTTTCCTGTCACAACTCGAGAAGAATCCCAAAGTGTCTCTGGCAATGAGAAAGGAGGCTTGACATCTCTGAGAAACCACGAGAGGTTCACTGCCATCCCCGTAGTTACTAGAGAGGAACCATGATTTTCATACCGCAACTTGAGTAAAACCACAAGATTCCACCTTCAATGCCAGATGATGCCCGATTCCCCTGCATGGCTCCAGAGCAATTCCGTCTTCCACAACCAACACGAAAGGAGGCTTGTCTTCCTTTATGGAACTCCAGAGCGTCCCCAAGAACACCGTCACAAGTCTAGAGGAACCCCGAGGTCATTGCTGCAACACGAAAGAGCTCCATGTATCCCAAATCATCTCGAGATGAGGGGCGATTCCCTTGGGTCACCTCGAGAGGAATGCCGACTTTTCAGTTGCACCTCAAGTGAAGGATTCTATCAGCTACAGGTATGTGAGAGGGACCCTGAGTTTTTTGCCTCAAGTGGAATGCACACCAAGATGCCCTGACTCGAAATAAGTCCTGATTTCCCTACACTGATTTGAATTTAGGCTCATCTTTCGTCTCCCAACAAGAACGGATGTCTGAATCCCCTGTTGAGACCCTAGGAAAAGCCCTAGTTCCCCGCCTCATCTCGACAGGAGGCCTCACATCCTTTCGACAACTCGAGAGGAATGCAGAGTTCAATGCTTCAAAATGAGATGATGTCTGACTCCTCTTGAAAATAGAAAGGAATCCCAATATCCCTCTGGCAACTGGAAAGGTACCCTGGGTCTCCCGCCTCACTTCAAGAGGCGTCCCTATTGCCCTGCCAAGCCTCGAGGAGAAAACTGACGAGTCCCTCGCAACTAGACAGGAATCCTGACGTCACTGAACAAACAAGTTTTGAAGGGCCATCACCGTCATAACTCTAGAAGGAACCCCAGGTTCCTGCCGCTACTCAAGAAAAACCATGAGACTTACCCCTCACAGTGAGATGAGGCCCGATTCACCTGCATTGTCTGCAGAGCAATTCCGTGTTCCACATCAAACAGGAAAGGAGCCTGACTTCCTTTATGGAACTCCAGAGTGACCCCAAGAACACCGTCACAAGTCTAGAGGAAGCCTGAGGTCACCGCAGCAACATGAAAGAGCTCCGTGTACCACAAATCAATTCGAGATGAGGCCCGATTCCCCTGCTTTGGCTCCAGAGCCATCGGGCGTTCCCCATCAAACACGACAAGTGGCTTGACTTCAGTTATGCAACTCCAGAGATTCCCCGAGAACACCGTCACATGTCTAGAGGAACACCACGTTCTGCAGAACAACTCGATAAGAGCTCCCTGTTCCCCAAATCATCTAGAGATGAGAGCTGATTCCCTGGCTTTGACTCAAGTCGAATGCCAACTTTCCACAAGCACCTCAAGAGGAGGCTTCTCTCAGCTATAGGTATGTGAGAGGGACCCTGAGTTTGCTGTCTCAAGTGGAATAGACACAGAGTTCCCCTCACTCGAGGTAAGGCCTGATTTCCCTGCAGTGACTCAATTGCAAGCCCGTGTTTCCTCTCCCAACATGAAGGGATGTCTGAATCCCCTGCTGAGACCCTAGAAAGAGCCCTAGTTCCCCGCCTCATCACCACAGGAGACTTCACACCACTTTGACATCTCAAGAGGATTGCGGAGTGGCATGCTTCAACAGGAGACGTTGCCTGACTCCTCTTGAAAATCGAGAGGATTTCCAGTATCACAGTCGCAACTGGAAAGGGACACTGGGTTTCCCTCCTCACCTCGAGACGTGTCCCTATTGCCCTGCAACAACTAGAGGAGAATCCCGAGGTGTCCCTGGAAACTAGAAAGGAGTTTTGACGTCACTGAGAAAACACGAATGTTTCAAGAACATCCCCGTTGGAACTCGAGAGGAAACCCCAGGTTCCCACCGCAACTCGAGAAAACCCATGAGATGTCCCCCTCACTGTGAGATGAGGCCCGATAACCCTGCATTGCCTCCAGAGCAATTCCGTGTTCCACATCAAACACAAAAGGAGGCTTGACTTCCTTTATGGAACTACAGAGAGTCCTCAGGAACATCGTCACAAGTCTAGAGGAACCCCGAGGTCACTTCCGCAACCCGTGAGAGCTCCGTGTACCCCAAATCATCTCGAGATGAGGGCTGATTCTCATTCTCTGATTGGAGAGGAATCCCGATGTTCCATTCACACCGGAAGTGCTGCCTTGTCTCACCTGTTGAAACTCCAGAAGAACCCCAAGGTCCCTGCTGTAAGTAGAAATGACATCGTGTTCCCCCTCAGCTCTATGTAAGGACTGATTACACGGCAACAACTTGAATGTAACTCCAAGTTTCCTGTCGCAACACTAAGGGAGGTCTGACTCCCTTGTTGCACTTCTAGAAAAAGCCCGAGTTCCCCGCCCCATCTCGAAATGAGGCCTGACACCCCATTTCAAAATTGAGAACAAAGAGCACTCCCATTCCTCAACATGAGACGATGCCTGACACCCCCGGAAAATATATACAAACAGCAAGATCCCTGTTGCAACAGGAAACGGAAGCTGGAATTTCTGCCTCAACTTCAGGTGCGTCCCGATTCCCCTGCCACAACTCGAGAAGAATCCCAAAGTGCCTCTGGCAACGAGAAAGGAGGCCTGACATCCCTTAGAGACCATTCGATATTCACTGCCGTCCCCATAGTTACTCAAGTGGAACCACGAGTTTCCTACCGCAACTTGAGGAAACCCACAAGATTCCACCTGCATTGCAAGATGATGCCCGGTTCTCCTGCATTGCCTCCAGAGCAATTCCGTGTTCCACAAACATGAAGGGAGGCTTGACTTCCTTTACGGAATTCCAGTGAGTCCCCAGGAACATCATCACAAGTCTAGAGGAACCCTGAAGTCATTGACGCAAAATCAAAGAGCTCCGTGTACAACAACTCAACTCGAGATGAGGGCCGATGCCCTTGCTTCACCTCGAGAGGACTTCTGACTTTCCACTCGCACCTCAAGAGGAGGTTTCTATCAGCTCTAGGTATGTGAGAGGGACCCTGAGTGTGCTGCCTCAAGTGGAATGGACACCGAGATGCCCTGACTCAAAATAAGGCCGGATTTCCATGCAGTGACTTGAATGCAGGATCGTCTTTCATCTCATAAGATGAAGG
>JADEYB020000479.1:12730-27423 GCA_015832495.2 Alces alces
TCACCACGAGATGAGGCTCGATTCCCCTGCATTGCGTGCAAAGCAATTCCGTGTTCCACATCAAACATGAAAGGAGCCTTGACTTTCCTGATGGAACTCCAGAGAGTCCCCAAGAACACCGTCACACGTCTAGAGGGACCCTGAGGTCACCGCAGCAAGACGAAAGAGCTCCGTGTACCCCAAATCAACTCAAGATGAGGTCCTATTCTCCTGCATTGGCTCCAGAGCCATCCCACTTTCCCCAGCAAACATGACAAGTGGCTTCACTTCCTTTAGGCAATCGCAGAGATTCCACGAGAATACCGTCCCAAGTATAGAGGAACACTGATTTCAGCACAGCAACTTGAGAAGAGCTCCGTGTACCCCAAATCATCTCCAGATGACAGCTGATTCCCTGGCTTCAACTCAAGAGGAATGCCAACTTTCCACAAGCACCTCAAGAGGAGGCTTCTCTCAGCTATAGCTATGTGAGAGGGACCCTGAGTTTGCTGCCTCAAGTGGAATGGTCGAGTTCTGCTCACTCAATGCAAGGCCTGATTTCCCTGCAGTGACTCAAATGTAAGCCCGTGTTTCCTCTCACAACATGAAGGGATGTCTGAATGCCCTGTTGAGACCTTAGAAAGAGCCCTAGTTCCCCGCCTCATCTCCACAGGATTCACACCCCTTTGACATCTCCAGAGGAATGCAGAGTTGCATGCTTCAAAAGGAGACGATGCCTGAGTCCTCTTGAAAATCAATAGGAATTCCAATATCCCAGTGGCAACTGAAAAGGGACCCTGGGTCTCCCTTCTCAACCCGAGACCCGTCCCTATTGCCCTGACAAGACTCGAGGAGAATTCTGAAGTGTCCCTGGAAACTAGACAGGAGTCCTGACATCGCTGAGAAAACACGAGTGTTTCAAGAACACCCCCGTCGCAACTCAGGAGGAAACTCCAGGTTCCCACTGCAACTCGAGAAAAGCCATGAGATTTCCCCCCTCACTGAGAGATGACACACGATTCCCCTGCATTGCCCTAGTGCAATTCCGTGTCCCACATCAAACTGAATGGAGGCTTGACTTCCATTTTGAAACTCCAGAGATTGCCCAGGAACCCCGTCACAAGTCTAGAGGAACCCCGAGGTCACTGCTGCAAACTGAGAGAGCTCTGTGTACCCCAGGTCATCTCAAGATAAGGGTCGATTCTCATTCTTCGATTGGAGAGGATTCCCAATGTTCCACTCACACCGGAAGTGCTGCCTTGTCTCACCTGTTGAAACTAGAGAAGAACCCCGAGGTCCCTTCTGTAAGCCAAAAGGACATCACGTTCCCCCTCAGCTCGACATAAGGACTGATTCTATGGCAACGATTTGAATGGAACTCAGAGTTTCCTGGTGCAACTCTAAGGGAGGTCTGACTCCCTTGTTGTACTTCTAGAAAAAGCCCGAGTTCAATACCCCATCTCCAAATGAGGACTGACACCACATTTCGAACTTGAGACCAAAGAGGGCTTCCATGCCTTAACATGAAACGATGCCTGACACCCCTGGTAAACCAATACCAACCACAAGATCCCTGTCGCAACAGTAAACGGAAGCTGGAATTTCCGCCTCAACTCCAGATGCGTCCCGAATCACCTGCCAGAACTCAATAAGAATCCCAAAGTGTCTCTGGCAACGAAAAGGAGGCCTGATATCCCTGTGAAAGCATCAGATGTTCACTGCCGGACCTGTATATACTCGAGTGGAACCACGAGTTTCCTACCACAACTTGAGGAAACACACAGGATTCAACCTTCAATGCAAGATGATGCCCAATTCCCATGCATTGCCTCCAGAGAAATTCCGTGTTCCACATCAAACATGAAAGGAGGCTTGAATTCCTTTATGGAACTCCAGAGAGTCCCCAGGAACACAGTCACAAGTCTAGAGGAACCCCGAAGTCACTGCCGGAAAATGAAAGATCTACGTGTACCCCAAATCATCTTAAGATGAGGGCCGATTCCCTAGCTTCACCTCGAGAGCAATGCCGACTTTGCACTCACACATGAAGAGGAGGCTTCTCTCAGCTATAGGTATGTGAGAGGGACCCTGAGTTTGCTGCCTCAAGTGGAATGGACACCGAGATGCCCTGACTTGAAATAAGGCCGGATTTCTCTGCAGTGACTTGAATGTAGGCTCGTCTTTCATTTCACATCATGCAGGGAAGACTTAATCCCCTGTTGAGACCCTAGAGAAAGCCCAAGTTCCCCGCCTCATCTCTACAGGAGGCCTCATATCCCTTTGACAACTCGAGAGTAACACGGACTTCAATACTTCAAAAGGAGACAATGCCTGACTCCTCTTGAAAATTGATAGGAATCCCAATATCCCAGTGTCAACTGGAAAGGGAGCCTGGGTCTCCCTCTTCAACTCGAGAGGCTTCCCTACTGCCCTGCCATGACTCGAGGAGAATCCCGAGGTGTCCCTGGAAAGTAGAGTGAAGTCCTGACATCGCTGAGATACACGAGTGTTTCAAAAACGTTCCCGTCGTATCTCGAGAGGAAACCCCAGGTTCCCAACGCAATTCGAGAAAAACCATGAGAGTTCCCCCCTCACCGTGAGATGAGTCCCGATTCCACTGCATTGCCTCCAGAGTAATTCCGTATTCTGCATCAAACAAGAAAGGGGCTTGAGTTTCTTTATGGAATTGCAGAGAGTCCCGAGGAACACCGTCACAAGTTTAGAGGAACCCTGAGGTCACTGGCGCAACCCAAGAGAGCTCTGGGTACCCCAAATCATCTCGAGATGGTGGCCGATTCTCATTCTTCAGTTGGAGACGAATCCTGATGTTCCACTCACACTGGAAGTGCTGCCTTGTCTCACCTGTTGAAACTTGAGAAAACCCCGAGGTCCCTGCTATAAGTCGAAAGGACATAGTGTACCCCTGAGCTCGACATAAGGAATGATTCCATGGCAATGACTTGAATGGAACTCCGAGTTTCCTGTCGCAACACTAAGGGAGGTCTGACTCCCTTGTTGCACTTCTAGAAAAAGTCCGAGTTGCCTGCCCCATCTCGAAATGAGGCCTGACACCCCATTTTGAACTTGAGACCAAAGAGGGCTTCCATGCCTCAACATGAGACGATGCCTGACACCCCTGGAAAATCTATACAAACTGCAAGATCCCTGTTGCAACAGGAAATGGAAGCTGGAATTTCCGCCTCCACTAGAGATGTGTCCTGATTCCCCTGCCACAACTCGAGAAGAAACCCAAAGTGTCTCTGACAATGAGAAAGGAGGCCTGACATCCCTGAGTATCCATCAGAGGTTCACTGCCGTCCCAGTAGTTACTCGAGTGGAACCACAGGTTTCCTACTGCAAATTGAGGAATCCCACAAGGTTCCACCTTCAAAGCAATCGGTACCCGATTCCACTGCATTGCCTCCAGAGCAATTCCGTGTTCCACATCAAACACGAAAGGATGCTTGGCTTCATTTATGGAACTCCAGAGAGTCACCAGGAACACCGTCACAAGTCTAGAGGAACTCCAAAGTCATTGCTGCAACACGAGAAAAACCATGAGACTTCCCCCTCACCGTGAGTGGTGGTCCGTTTTCACTGCATTGCATGCCGAGCAATTCCGTCTTCCACATAAGACACGAAAGGAGGCTTAACTTCTTTTATGGGACTTCAGAGAGTCCCCAGGAACACCGTCACAAGTCTAGAGGAACCCCATGTCACTGCCGCAACTCAAAAGATCTACGTGTAACCAAAATCATCTCGAGATGAGGGCCGATTCCCTTGCTTCACCTCGATAGGAATGCCGACTTTTCCCTCGCACCTCAAAAGGAGGCTTCTATCAGCTATAGGTATGTGAGAGGGACCCTGAGTTTGCTGCCTCTAGTGGAATGACAGCGAGATGCCCTGATTCGAAATAAGGCCAGATTTCCCTGCAGTGTCTTGAAGGCAGGCTTGTCTCTCGTCTCACAACATGAAGGGATGTCTGAATCCCCTGTAGAGACACTAGAGAAAGCCCTAGTTCCCCGCCTCATCTCGACAGAAGGCCTCACATCCCTTTGATAACTCGAGAGGAACGCAGACTCCATACTTGAAAAGGAGACAATGCCTGACTCCTCTTGAAAATTGAGAGGAATCCCAATATCACTGTGGCAACTGGAAAGGGACCTTTGGTCTCCCGCCTCACCTCAAAAGACGTCACTATTGCCCTCCCAAGCCTCATGGAGAATCCTGAGGTGTCCCTTGCAACTAGAAAGGAGTCTTGATGTCGCTGAACAAACACGAGTTTTGAAGGATCATCCCCGTCATAACTCGAGAATAAACCCCAGGTTCCTGCCACAACATGAGAAAAACCATGAGACTGCCCCCTCACCGTGAGTGGTGGTCCGTTTCCACTGCATTGCGTGCTGAGCAATTCCGTTTTCCACATAAAACATGAAGGGAGGCTTAACTTCTTTTGTGGAACTACAGAGAGTCCCCAGGAACACCGTCACAAGTTTAGAAGAACCCCATGTCACTGCCGCAACTCAAAAGATATACACGTACCCAAATTCTTCTCGAGATGAGGGCCGATTCCCTTGCTTCACCTCGAGGGCAATGGCAACTTTACACTCTCACATCAAGAGGAGGCTTCTATCTGCTATTGGTATGTGAGAGAGACCCTGAAATTGCTGCCTCAAGTGGAATGGACACCGAGATTCCCTGACTAGAAATAAGGCCGGATTTCCCCGCAGTGACTTGAATGCAGGGTCGTCTTTTGTCTCACAACTTGAAGGGTTGTCTGAATCCCCTGTGGAGACCCTAGAGAAAGCCCTAGCTCCCTGCCTCATCTCGACAGGGGGCCTCACATCCCTTTGACAACTCGAGAGGAACGTGGAGTTCAATGCTTCAAAAGGAAACGATGCCTGACTCCTCTTGAAAATTGATAGGAATCCCAATATCCCTGTGGCAACTTGAAAGGGACCCTGGGTCTCCCGCCTCATCTCGAGGGCATCTCTATTGCCCTGCCAAGCCTCAAGGGGAATCTCGAGGTGTTCCTCGCAGCTAGATAGGACTCCTGACGTCGTTGAACAAACATGAGTTTTGAAGGTCCATCCCCGTCGTAACTCGAGAATAAACCCCAGGTTCCCACCGCAATTAGAGAAAAACCAAGAGACTTCCCCCTCACCATGAGATGAGGCCCAATTCCTCTGCATTGCCTGCAGAGCAATTCCATGTTCCACATCAAACATGAAAGGAGCCTTGACTTCCTTGATGGAACCCCAGAGAGACACCAAGAACACCGACACAAGTCTAGAGGGACCCTGAGGTCATCGCAGCAACACGAAAGAACTCCGTGTACCCCAAATCAACTCGAGATGAGGCCTGATTCCCCTGCATTTGCTCCAGAGCCATCCCGCGTTCCCCATCAAACATGACAAGTGGCTTGACTTCCTTTAGGCAACTCCAGAGTGTCCCCAAGAACACCATCCCAAGTCTAGAGGAACACCGTGTTCAGCAGAGCAACGTGAGAAGAGCTATGTGTACCCCAAATTATCTCGAGATGAGAGCTGATTCCCTGGCTTCGACTCAAGAGGAATGCCAGCTTTCCACATGCACCTCAAGTGGAGGCTTCTCTCAGCTATAGGTATGTGAGAGGGACCCTGAGTTTCCTGTCTCAAGTGGAATGGACACTGACTTCCCCTCACTCGAAGCAAGGCCTTATTTCCCTGACGTGATGCAAATGCAAGCCCGTGTTTCCTCTCACAACATGAAGGGATGTCTGAATGCCCTGTTGAGACCCTAGAAAGAGCCCTAGTTTCCCGCCTCATCTCCACAGGAGGCTTCAAACCCCTTTGACTTCTCCAGAGGAATTCAGAGTTGCATGCTTGAACAGGAGATGATGCCTGAGTCCTCTTGAAAATCGATAGGAATTCCAATATCCCAGGGGCAACTTGAAAGGGACCCTGTGTCTCCCTCCTCAACTCGAGAGGCATCCCTACTGCCCTGCCACGACTCGAGGAGAATCCAGAGGTGTCCCTGGAAACTAAACAGGATTCCTGACATCGCTGAATGAACACGAGTGTTTCAAGAACATTCCCGTCGTAACTCATGAGGAAATACCAGGATCCTACCGCAACTCGAGAACAACCAGATTTCCCCCCTCACCGCCAGATGAGGCCCGATTCCCCTGCATTGCCTCCAGAGCAATTCCGTGTTCCACATCAAACATGAAAGGAGGCTTGACTTCCTTTATGGAACTCCAGAGAGTTGCCAGGAACACCGTCACAAGTCTAGAGGAACCCCGAGGTCACTGCTGCAACACAAGAGAGCTTCGTGTACCCCAAATCATTTCAAGATGAGGGCCTATTCTCATTCTTCAATTGGAGAGGAATCCCGATGTTCCACTCACACCAAAGCGCTGCCTTGTCTCACCTGTTGAAACTCGAGAAGAACCCCGAGGACCCTGCTGTAAGTCGAATGGACATCGTGTTCCCCCTCAGCTCGACATAAGGACTGATTCCATGGCAACGACTTGAATGGAACTCAGTTTCCTGTCACAACACTAAGGGAGGTCTGACTCCCTTGTTGCACTTCTAGAAAAAGCCCGAGTTCCCCACCCCATCTCAAAATGAGGCCTGACAGCACATTTCGAACTTGAGACCAAAGAGGGCTTCCATGCCTCAACACGAGATGATGCCTGACACCCCTGGAAAATCTATACAAACCGCAAGATCCCTGTCGCAACAGGAAACGGAAGCTGGAATTTCCGCCTCAACACCAGATGCGACCCGATTCCCTTGCCACAACTTGAGAAGAATCCCAAAGTGTCTCTGGCAACGAGAAAGGAGGCCTGACATCCCTGAGAGACCATCAGGTGTTCAATGCCGTCCCGGTAGTTACTCGATTGGAACCATGAGTTTCCTACCGCAACTTGAGGAAACACACAAGATTCCACCTTTAATGCAAGATGATGCCCGATTCCCATGCATTGTCTCCAGAGCAATTCTGTGTTCCACATCAAACACGAAGGGAGGCTTGACTTCCTTTATGGAACTCCCGAGAGTCCCCAAGAATACCGTCACAAGTCTAGAGGAACCCTGACGTCACTGCAGCAACACGAAAGAGCTCCGTGTACCACAAATCAACTCAAGATGAGGTCCCATTCCCCTGCACTGGCTCCAGAGCCATCCCGCGTTCCCCATCAAACACGACAAGTGGTTTGACTTGTTTAGGCAACTCCAGAGATTCCCAGAGAACACCGTCCCAAGTCTAGAGGAACACCATGTTCAACACTGCAACCCCAGAACAGCTCCGTGTACCCCACATCATCTCAAGATGAGAGCTGATCCCCTGGCTTTGACTCAAGATGAATGCCAACTTTCCACAAGCACCTCAACAGGAGGCTTCTCTCAGCTATAGCTATGTGAGAGGGACCCTGAGTTTGCTGCCTCAAGTGGAATGGACACCGAGTTCCCCTCACTCGAGGCAAGGCCTGGTTTCCCTGCAGTGACTCAAATGTAAGCCCGTGTTTCCTCTCTCAACATGAAGGGATGTCTGAGGGCCGTGATGAGACCCTAGCAACAGCCCTAGTTCCCCGCCTTATGACCACAGGAGGCTTCACACCCCTTTGACATCTCCAGAGGAATGGGGAGTTGCATGCCTCAACAGGAGACGATGCCTGACTCCTCTTGAAAATCAGTAGGAATTCCAATATCCCAGTGGAAACTTGAAAGGGAACCAGGGTCTCCCTCCTCAAATCGAGAGGCGTCCCTTTCCCCTACAATGACTTGAGGAAAATCCCGAGGTGTTCCTGGAAACTAGACAGGAGTCCTGACGTTGCTGAACGAACACGAGTGTTTCAAGAACATCCCCATTGTTACTCGAGATGAAACCCCAGGTTTCCAACGCAACTCGAGAAAAACCATGAGATTTCCCCCCTCACTGGGAGATGAGGCCCGATGCCCCTGCATTGCCTCCAGAGCAATTCTGTGTTCCACATTAAATACGATAGGAGGCTTGACTTCCATTATGGAACTCCAGAGAGTCCCCAGGAACACCGTCACAAGTCTAGAGGAACCCCGACATCACTGCCGCAACCAGAGAGAGCTCCGTGTATACCAAATCATCCCGAGATGAGGGCCAAAGCCCTTGATTTACCTCGAAAGGACTGCCGATTTTTGACTCGCACCACAAGAGGAGGCTTCTATCTGATATATGTATGTGAGTGGGACCCTGAGTTTGCTGCCTCAAGTGGAATGGACACCGAGATCACCTGACACTGAATAAGGCCGGATTTCCTTGCAGTGACTTGAATGCAGGCTTGTCTTTCATCTCACAAGTTGAAGGCATGTCTGATTCCCATTTGGAGATCCTAGAGAAAGCCCTAGTTCCCCGCCTCATCTCGACAGGAGGCCTCACATCCCTTTGACAACTCGAGAGGCACGTGGAGTTCAATACTTCAAAAGGAGATGATGTCTGACTCTTCTTGAAAATTTATAGAAATCCCAATATCCCTGTGGCAACTGGAAAGGGACCCTGGGTCTCCCACCTCAACTCGAGAGGCGTCCCTATTGCCTTGTCAAGCCTCGAAGAGAATCCTGAAGTGACCCTCGCAACTAGACAGGAGTCCTGACGTCGCTGAACAAACACAAGTTTTGAAGGGCCATCCCGTCGTAACTCAAGAATAGAGCCCAGTTTCCCGCCGCAACTCGAGAAAAACCATGAGACTTCCCCCTCACCGCGAGATGAGGCCCGATTCACCTGCATTGCGTGCACAGCAATTCCGTATTCCACATCAAACAGGAAAGGAGCCTTGACTTCCTTGATGGAACGCCAGAGAGTCCCCAAGAACACTGTCACAAGTCTAGAGGGGCCCTGAGGTCACCGCAGCAACACGAAAGAACTCCGTGTACCACAAATCAACTCGAGATAAGGCCGATTCTCCTGCATTGGCTCAGGAGCCATCCTGCATTCCCCATCAAACATGATAAGTGGCTTGACTTCCTTTAGACAACTCCAGAGATTCCGCGAGAACACCGTCCCAAGTCTAGAGGAACACCAAATTCAGCACAGCAACTCGAGAAAAGCTCCGTGTACCCCAAATCATCTCGAGATGTGGCTGATTCCCTGGCTTCGAATCAAGAGGAATGCCAACTTCCCCAAGCACCTCAAGAGGAGGCTTCTCTCAGCTATAGGTATGTGACAGGGACCCTGAGTTTGCTGCCTCAAGTGGAATGGACATCGAGTTCCCCTCATTTGAGGCAAGGCCTGATTTCCCTGCAGTGACTCAAATGCAAGCACGTGTTTCTTCTCACAACATGAACGGATGTCTGAATGCCCTGTTGAGTCCCTAGAAAGAGCCCTAGTTCCAAGCCTCATCCCCACAGGAGACTTCACACTTCTTTGACATCTCCAGCGGAATGTGGGGTTGCATGCATAACAGGAGATGATGTCTGACTTCATTTGAAAATTGAGAGGAATGCCAATATCCCAGTGGCAACTTGAAAGGGACCCTGGGTCTCCCTCCTCAAATCGAGAGGCGTCCCTACTGCCCTGCCACGACTCGAGGAGAATCCCGAGTTGTCCCTGGAAACTAGACAGGTGTCCTGACTTAGCTGAGAAAACACGAGTGTTTCAAGAACATCTCCGTCGTAACTCGAGAGGAAACCCCAGGTTTCCACCGCAAGTCGAAAAGAACCATGAGATTTCCCCATCACCGACAGATGAAGTCCGATTCCCCTGCATTGCTTCCAGAGCAATTCCGGGTTCCACATCAAACACGAAAGGAAGCTTGACTTCCTTTATGGAACTCCAGAGAGTCCTCAGGAACACCGTCACAAGTCTAGAGGAACCCCGAGGTCACTGCCACAACCCGAGAGTGCTCCGTGCACCCCAAATCCTCTCGAGATGAGGGCCGATTCTCATTCTTTGATTGGAGAGGAATCCCGATGTTCCACTTACACCAGAAGCGGTGCCTTGTCTCACCTGTTGAAACTCGAGAAACACCGATGTCCCTGCTGTAAGTCTAAAGGACATCATTTTCCCCCTTCAGCTCGACATAAGGACTGATTCCATGGCAACGATTTGAATGGAACTCCGATTTTCCTGTCGCAACACTAAGGGAGGTCTGACTTCCTTGTTGCATTTCTAGAAAAAGCCCGAGTTCCCCACCCCATCTTGAAATGAGGCCTGACACCCCATTTCGAACTTAAGACCAAAGACGGCTTCCATGCCTCAATACGAGACGATGCCTAACACCCCTGGAAAATCTATACAAACTGGAAGATCCCTGTCACAACAGGAAACGGAAGCTGGAATTTCCGCCTCAACTCCAGTTGCATCCTAATTCCCCTGCCACAACTCGAGAAGAATCCCAAAGTGTCTCTGGCAACAAGAAAGGACGCCTGATATCCCTGAGAGCACATCAGAGGTTCACTGCCATTCACATAGTTACTGGAGTGGAACCACGTGTTTCCAACCACAACTTGAGGAAACCCACACGATTCCACCTTCAATGCAAGATGATGCCCGTTTCCCTGAATTGCCTACAGAGTAATTCCGTGTTCCACATCAAACACGAAAGGAGCCTTGACTTCCTTGATGGCACTCCAGAGAGTCCCCAGGAACATGGTCACAAGTCTAGATGAACCACAAAGTCACTGTCACAACCCGAAAGAGCTCCGTGTACCCCAAATCATCTCGAGATGAGGGCTGTTACCCTTACTTCACCTCGAGAGGTCTGCCAACTTTCCACTTGCACCTCAAGAGGAGTCTTCTATCAGCTGTAGGTATGTGAGAGGGACCCTGAGTTTGCTGCCTCAAGTGGAATGGACACCGAGATGCCCTGACTTGAAATAAGGCCAGATTTCCCTGCAGTGACTTGAATGCAGGCTTGTCTTTCATCTCACAAGATGAAGGGATGGCTGAATCCCCTGTAGAGGCCCTAGAGAAAGCCCTAATTCCCGGCCTCGTCTCGACAGGAGGCCTCACATCCCTTTGACAGCTCGAGAGGAACACGGAGTTCAATGCTTCAAAAGGAGACGATGCCTGACTCCTCTTGAAAATTGATATGAATCCTAATATCCGTGTGGAAACTGGAAAGGAATCCTGCGTCTCCTGCCTCACCTCTATAGGCGTCCCTATTGCCCTGCCAAACCTCAAGGAGAATCCCGAGGTGTCCCTCGGAACTAGACAGGAGTCCTGATGTTGCTGAACAAACAGGAGTTTTGAAGGGCCATCCCCGCCGTAACGTGAGAATATAACCCAGGTTCCCGCCGCAACTCGAGAAAAACCATGAGACTTCCCCCTCGCCGCTAGATGAGGCCCGATTCCCCTGCATTGTGTGCAGAGCAATTCCGTGTTCCCCATCAAACATGAAAGGAGCCTTAACTTCCTTGATGGAATTCCAGAGAGTCCCCAAGAACACTGTCACAAGTCTAGAGGGACCCTGAGGTCACCGCAGCAACACCAAAGAGCTTCCTGTACCCCAAATCAACTCGAGATGAGGCCCCATTCCCCTGTATTGGCTCCAGAGACATCCCGCGTTCCCCATCAAACATGATAAGTGGTTTGATTTCCTTTAGGCAACTCCAGAGATTCCCCGAGAACATCGTCCAAGTGTAGAGGAACACCAAGTCCAGCACAGGAGCTCGAGGAAAGCTCCGTGTACCCCAAATCACTTCGAGATGAGAGCTGATTCCCTGGATTCGACTCTAGAGGAATGCCAACTTTCCACAAGTACCTCAAGTGGAGGCTTCTCTCAGCTATAGGTATGTGAGAGGGACCCTGAGTTTGCTGACTCAAGAGGAATGGACACCGAGATGCCCTGACTAGAAATAAGGCTGGATTTCCTTGTAGTGACTTGAATGCAGGCTCGTCTTCCATCTCACAAGATGAAGGGATGTTGAATCCCCTGTGGAGACCCTAGAGAAAGCCCTAGTTCCCAGCCTCATCTTGACAGGAGGCCTCACATCCATTTGACAATCTAGAGGCACGCGGAGTTCAATGCTTCAAAAGGAGACGATGCCTGACTGCTCTTGAAAATTGACAGGAATCCGAAGACCCTGTGGCAATTGGAAAGGGACCCTGGGTCTCCCGTCTCACCTCGAGAGGGCTCCCTATTGCCCTGCCAAGCCTCGAGGAGAATTCCGAGGTGTCCCTCACAACTAGACAGGAGTCCTGATGTCGCTGAACAAACACGAGTTTTGAAGGGCCATCCCCGCTGTAACTCGAGAATATACCCCAGGTTCCCACTGCAACTTGAGTAAAACAATAAAACTTCCCCCTCGCTGTGAGATGAGGCCCGATTCCCCTGCATTGCGTGCAGAGCAATTCCGTGTTCCCCATCAAACACAAAAGGAGCCTGACTTCCTTGATGGAACTCCAGAGAGTCCCCAATAACACTGTCACAAGTCTAGAGCTACCCTGAGGTCACCGCAGCAACACTAAAGAGCTCCGTGTACCCCAAATCAACTCGAGAGGAGGCCCGATATCACTGAATTGGCCCCAGAGCCATCCTGTGTTCCCCATTAAACACGACAAGTGGCTTGACTTCCTTTAGGCAACTCAAGAGATTCCTGGAGAACACTGTTGCAAGTATAGAGGAACACCAAGTTCAGCACAGAACTCGAAAAAGCTCCACATACCCCAAATCATCACGAGATGAGAGCTGATTCCCTGGCTTCCACTCAAGAGGAATTCCAGCTTTCCACAATCACCTCACAGGAGGCTTCTCTAAGCTATAGGTATGTGAGAGGGACCCTGAGATTGCTGCCAAAGTGGAATGCACACCGAGATGCCCTGACTTGAAATAAGGCCAGATTTCCCTGCATTGACCTGAATGCAGGCTCGTCTTTCTTCTCGCAAGATGAAGGGATGTCGGAATCGCCTGTGGAGACTCTAGAGAAAGCCCTAAGACACCGCCTCATCTTGACAGGAGGCCTCACATCCCTTGGGCAACTCGAGAGGCACACGGAGTAGAATTCCTCAAAAGGAGACGATGCCTGACTCCTCCTGAAAATTGATAGGAATCCCAATAACCCTGTGGCAACTGGAAACGGACCCAGGGTCTCCCGCCTCACTTCGAGATGTGTCCCTATTGCCCTGCCAAGCCTCGAGGAGAATCCCGAGGTGTCCCTCGCAACTAGACAGGAGTCCTGACGTCTCTGAACAAACACGAGTTTTGAAGGGCCATCCCCACCGTAACTCCAGAATATACCCCAGGTTCCCGCCACAACTCGAGAAAAACCATGAGACTTCCCCCTCGCCGCGAATTGAGGGCCAATTCTCCTGCATCGCATGCAGAGCAATTCCGTGTTCCCCATCAAACATGAAAGGTGCCTTGACTTGCTTGATGGAACTACAGGGAGTCCCCCAAAACTGTGTTACCAGTCTAGAGGGACCCTGTGGTCACAGCAGGAACATGAAAGAGCTCCGTGTACCCCAAATCAACTCAAGATGAGGCCCGATTTCCCTGCATTGCGTGCAGAGCAATTCCCTGTTCCACATCAAACATGAAAGGAACCTTGACTTCCTTGATGGCACTCCAGAGAGTTCCCAAGAACACTGTCACAAGGTTAGAGGAACCCTGAAGTCACTGCAGCAACAGTAAAGATCTCCATGTACCCCAAATCAACTCGAGATGAGGAATGATTCCCCTGCATTGGCTCCAGAGCCATCCGGCGTTCCACATCAAACAGGACATCTGGCTTGATTTCATTTTGGCACCTCCAGAGATTCCCCGAGAACACTGTCCCAAGTCTAGAGGAACACCAAGTTCAGCACAGCAAATCAAGGAAAGCTCCGTGTACCCCAAATCATCTCGAGATGAGAGCTGATTCCCTGGCTTTGACTCAAGAGGAATACCAACTTTCCACAAGCACATCAATAGGAGGCTTCTCTCAGCTATAGGTATGTGAGAGGGACCCTGAATTGCTGCCTCAAGTGGAATGGGCACTGAGATGCCCTGACTCGAAATAAGGCCGGATTTCCCTGCAGTGACTTGAATGCAGCCTTGTCTTTCATCTCCCAAAATGAGGGGATGTTGAATCCCCTGTGGAGATGCTAGAGAAAGCCCATCTCGATAGGAGGCCTCAGATCGCTTTGACAACTCGAGAGGCATGCGGAGTTAAATGTTTCAAAAGGAGACGATGCTTGACTCCTCTTGAAAAATTGATAGGAATCCCAATATCCCTGTGGCAACTGGAAGGGAACCCTGGGTCTCAAGCCTTACCTCGCGAGGCATCCCTATTGCCCTGCCAAGCCTCGAGGAGTATCCTGAGGTGTCCCTCCCAACTAGATAGGAGTTCTGACGTCGCTGAACAAACACGAGTTTTGAAGGGCCATCCCAAACATAACTTGAGATTATAACCCAGGTTTCCACCGCAACTTGAGAAAAGCCACGAGACTTCCCCCTTGCCGCGAGATGAGGCCAGATTCCCCTGCACTGCATGCAGAAAAATTCCGTGTTCCACATCAAACATGAAAGGAGATTTGACTTCCTTGATGTCACTCCAGAGAGTCCCCAAGAACACTGTCACAAGTCTAGAGGCTCCCTGAGGTCATCGCAGCAACAAGAAAGTGCTCCGTGTACCCCAAATCAACTCGAGATGAGAGTTGATTCCCTGGCTTTGACTCAAGAGGAACACCAGCTTTCCACAAGCACCTCAAGAGGAGGCTTCTCTCAGCTATATGTATGTGAGAGGGACCCTGAGTTTGCTGCCTCAAGTGGAATGGAC
>JADEYB020000480.1:3070-15356 GCA_015832495.2 Alces alces
TCTCCTATCACCCAACACACACCTCCCAAATGCCTTGTTCTTAAGAAGAGAGTTGTGTTGTTTCACATCTTTGTGCCTGCTCACCCTTACTCCCCCTCACTGCCCTGCCCACCTAGTCTCCTTTAAACCTCTGTATTGTCTGCAAGGCTCAATTCCAGCATCTTCTCTATGATGCTTTCTCTGACTATTCCCTCTTTGGTAGTACCAGTGTGATAATAATAAAAGAATAGCAACAATGCCATAATTACAACATGCCAGGCATTGTTCTACGTGTTTTACATGTGGTGACTCCTTTTGTCTTTAAAATAAGCTTGTGAAGAATGTACTATATACCCACTTCACAGATGAATAACTGAGGTACAGAATTGCCTATGGTATTGCCAGGACTGACAGTAGACACAGTCCATCTATGTGGCTGCTCATATACATATATTTCTTAGTTATAAAGGGCAGTGAACCTTAGTGTTCATCTTAGCAGCAACACTGGCTAGCTGAGTGGAGTTCTGCAGGTTACCTTTATTAGCTAGTTTTGGCATCTTCCTCTTAAAGAGTTGTTCTGGAACCAAATGGTGATACGAACAAAAAGCCTAGAATATGCCATTTGCCACATACATAGGGGCTTCCCAAGTGGTGCTAGTGTAAAGAATCCCCTGCAATGCAGGAGACTTAAGAAACATGGGTTTGATCCCTGGGTTTGAAAGATCCCCTGGAGGAGGGCATGGCAACTCACTCCAGTATTCTTGCTTGGAGAATTCCATGGACAGAGGAGCCTGGTGGGCTACAGTTCATAGTGTTGCAAAGAGTCAGACACAACTGAACAACTGACACTTGACTTCATCCAGGTTCGAGGCTCCACAAATGATGATCCTTTCTCCAGTTAACAGATCAGATTTTATCTCTTAGCCCTGGACAACATGATCCCATGTTCACAGCATAGACAGGAGTTCATTAAGAGCATAGACTCAAGTCTTGTTGGAGCTCTCCCACCTACAGACAGGCGAACTTGGCTTCTGAAGGTCCAGACCCCAGCCCAGATCATCCACAGCCACTTTGGCCAGTCCGGAATGCCACCTGGACTGTTATTGCACCCATAAAGTAAAGAAATGTCCTTGTCCCACAGGTATGTTCAGTGATAACCTTTGGTCATTTGAGCCTATTTATTGCTCAGCTTGGAAACTTAACAGCCATCATTAACTGACTACCATGTACACCGATGTTGCCAGTCATCAGAACCAAGAGTGCAGGCAGCCCACCTCCAGCAGAGGTGCTTGACAAGGGGTTCCCCTCCGTGCTCCTTTACCCCCTTGGCCAACTGGTAATTTGGAAGACGCTGGGCTACTTGAGGGCAGCCTTTGCCTTGCTCACGTCTGCATGCCCAGCACTCAGCCCTTGTCTGGCACTTAGCAGGCATCACAGAAAGACTTCTTGCCACAGTGGATGGGTCAGTCCCCAGGGTCCACTGGGTGGTCTGGCATATTCAGATGAGGCCGTTTGGACACTGGTTTCAGAGGACACACCAGGCTGCACACAGTGAATCACCAGAAATCTGACCCTGCAGGGGTTCTAGGAAGAGGAGCTCAAGTGCAGGGCTGTAGTGTCCTCTTGTGTTTGGGGCTTCGCTGGGGCTCATTGAACTCAGGTCTGCAAAGGATATTTTCTTTAAGCGATGAGCAATGAGATCAGTTTCCCCAGTGCACAAGAGGTGACAAAGGCACTGTCACGGGCACCTGGACTTCACGGGCATGAATGAAAGACAGACTCTGGTCCTGGCTCTGCCCTATGGGCCACACGCCTGTGGGTGAAGGGATTGGGTGTCTGGGTGCCTTAGTCTGTCACACGGCTGGGGGCTTTGCTGGTGGGAAGGGAGAGGGTGACCAACTGACTTTTAGAGTAGTGTGCAGGTTTTGAATCCTTTCATTTTGGTCAGGGGGAGCCTCCAGAGTCTGTAGCTTCCCCGAGGTCAGGGGCAGCATCTCATTCCAGCGTTGGTTCCACCGACATCCCAGGCACAGTGTTGGAGAATCCCTCTGGCTTCTCCCGGCCCTGCACACAGGGTGGTACAGCTCTGACTCCAGGAGGGACCTTTCCATTCAAAGTGTCTTCCTGCAGACACGAGCTCTGTAGGTGGGAACCCTCTCATGCCCTTAGTGTCCCTCATAGCTGCTCTTAACTGAGCTGTGTGGACCCATGAGGGGGAGGTCGAAACATATCTGCAGGGGCTCGGCGTGGGGTGTGAGGGTGCTGTGACTCTCCTGGGAGGTAGCCCAGCCAGGTCTCAGTTTTTGAGCCAGATGGATTGTATTCTATCTTTTTTTTTTTTTTTTTTTGGTTGGTGGCTATTTACTTCACAACATTTCAGTGGGTTTTGTCATACATTGACATGAATTAGCCATGGAGTTACATGTATTCACCATCCTGATCCCCCATCCCACCTCCCTCTCCACCCGATTCCTCTGGGTCTTCCCAGTGCCCCAGGCCCGAGCACTTGTCTCAAGATTGCATTCTATCTTGCAAGCCCTCAATTATCCCACAAGAGTTTAATTTGTGATAAACGACAGACAAAATATTTTCATATTTTTTGGTAAAAAATGCCAAAATCTGCCAGCAACTTATTTTGCATAGCTAATGCTATGGAGCTGGAAGGCAGGGATCAGCTCCCTGAAGGCAGCTGCAGGGGTGATGGAACCTAGCTGTGGGTTCGAACCTGCAGGGCAATGAGCTGCAGTGACAGCAGGCTCCCTGTCTCTACAAGCTTTCTTGCCGTGAAAAAGAAAACTGATAAAAGGCGCCCACTTGCACCAAGTGGAATAGTCTCAACTGAACCTGTGAGAAGCCTTATTTCAAGAGACTGTTTAGAAAGAGACATGTTTTGCAACTTTCTAAGCGACCACAACCTGTTGAAATGAGGAAAGACATTCAGCAGATTAACACCGAAATGCAAAGACAACATTCAGAAGGAGTTTTCTTAAACAGAACCAACAAACGTTCAGCAGGCTTTACTTGTTGCTTTGTTCCTTCAAGATAGTTGTGTGTGTGTTTTGTGTTTTTTTTTCTCCTTTTACAACATCTACTCTACTCTGCCTGTATTCTCAGTGACTAAATCAGGGGCATCTGGATTTCAGAGGTTTTATTCCAGACCATCAAGGCCTGTATGTCAACCAGTGATTGAAGAATGCTTCAAAGTTGTCCACAGAAACCACTCTGAGTCTCAGGACACACTCTGGGCTGTGATGTGACAGCGTGTGATCTGGAATCTTCAGAAACATTCTCCTTAGTGCATGACATGTCTTCCTCTCATTCTCACTGTGTCCTTTTGTTTCTGGATGGAGAGTCCCATGGTCCCTGATGTACAGTGAGAGTGAGGGGACCAGCAGCTTCTGAGCAGTGAGGACAGTGCAGGAGCACCCACGGCCGGGAGGCCCCAGCAGGTTCGGGGTGGAAGCTGTGGAGGGAAAGTCCTCCTGCCATCCACCCTCCTACAGCACCCAAGCAAGTGCCCCAGGGGCAGTGAGGCTGCTCACAAATGAAGGTCCTCTTGCCCAAGGCGGGAACCGGATGGTGTGTGGTTTGCACATGCATTGTGCAGACACACAAGGGTAGAGGCCTCACCTGGGCACCAAGGAGAACAAAATGTGACTATGTGTGAGCGCACAACCACGTGAATGAGTGCTGGTGAGGGGGCGGAGAGAAGGGGCCCTCCTGCCCTGTGGGTGAGAATGGAAGTTGATGCAGCCCCCGTGGAGAACAGTCTGGAGGTTCCTCAGCAAACAGAAAACAGAGTTACCACATGGATCCAGCAACCCCACTCCTGGTGTATACCCAGGAAACACTTTACTTTGAAAAGATACACCCCCGTGTACACAGCAGCACTATTTACAACAATCTAGACATGGAAACAACCTAAGTGTCCATCCACAGATGAATGCTTAAGATTATATATATATATAGTAGTGAAATATTACCCACCCATAAAGATAATGAAATAATGTCATTTGCAGCAGCATGGATGGTCCCAGGGATTGCCTTACTAAGTGAAGTAAGTCAGAAAGATAGAAGTAAACATCATATGATATCACATATGTGGAACCTAAAATACAACCCAAATGGACCTATGTACAAAACAGATAGACTCAGAGAACAGACTTGCAGTTGCCAAGGGAGAGAGGGTGGGGAAGGGAAGGGTTGGGAGGTCGAGATGAGCAGATGCAAACTATTATATACAGAATGGATAAACAACAAGGTCCCACTGTTTTAGCACAGGGAACTATATGCAATATCCTGCAATAAACTATAAAGAATATGAAAACTAATATATATGAGTGTGGCTGAATCACTGCTCACTCAGTAGCAGAAAGTAACACAACATTGTAAATCAACTATATTTCAGTAAAAAAAATCACATGACTGGCTTTCCAAACTGGCACAGAGAATTTTGGAGTTGATGAGAAATGAGAACCAATCTAGATCAAGAATTTCTCTCTCTGTCTCTATTTTTGTCTGAGAAGCAACCGGCTTGAGGTGAAACAAAAGATTACTTTTAACTTTTTGGAGCACCTCAAAGCTTCTGTTGGGACTGTGGAGCTGGATGTTGGCTTAACTAATGGGCTAGACAAGCATGAAGTTGTTCCCTGAGGGCTTTAGACGTTGGCATGGCTGTGGTCACTTGTCCAAAAACTAATGGTGGTGAAACTGCACTTCACGGGCTACAGGAGATGCTGCTTAAATATAAACACAACCCAGAAAACAGATGTGGGGACAGAAGCTCAGAAATGCTGGATGCCTGAGCTGTGGGGCATGGTGCTGGAGCTGTCCTCATGCATGTGGTCCTGTTCTTATGCTGTGACCACAAGGACAGTGCAGGGGAAAGGGGGCATGTCCAGGTCCACCCTCACACACTCACCCCTGGCTGTTCTTTCCCTGAGTCATGCACCTGCTGAGGCCACCTCGTAACTGGCTCCCTGCTACACTAAGAGTGGGGTTTCAATTTCTCAGCAAGGGAGCCCTATTTAAAATAGAATGCAACATTGAACTCCCATGAGTCAAATAGACAATAGCTGTATTTTGTTAGTATAAGCTCACTTTCTAAATTTAAAGCGTAGTTTATAACTTCCCAATATAAAGTCAGTCTATAAAAAACTAGACTCTAAATGAATGAGAGAGTAGAGTTAAATGAGTTTTATTTCAGTCTTAACACCATTTCTCTATTTTCATTTGCACTGTTGGAGACTCTGTAAATACCACCCACAGTCACATCACTGCAACTGGATCAAGGTTCTGCAGTGGCTTGGCCAGCACATACCTCACTCCATTCACGTGAGGCTTTCTCACTAGATACACGTGGTTACACACCAGAAACCTGCTTGGCATCTATCTTAACATGTTTATGACACCATTACACGTTCTATTAAGTGTTATGTGTGCATGCATGATAACTCACTTCAGTTGTGTCCAACTCTTTGTGACCCCATAGATTGCAGCCTGACAGGCTCCTCTGCCCATGGGATTCTACAGGCAAGAGTACTGGAGTAGATTTCCATTTCCTCCTCCTGGGGATCTTTCTAAACCAGGGATCAACACGGGTCTCCTGTGGCTCCTGTGTGCAGGCGATTTTTTACTGTTGAACCACTAGGGAAGCCCATTAAGTGATTTGTATGAGAAATGAAGGTCAGTGCAAGCACTAACCTACAGGCTGAAATCTAAATACCTGATCAGGGCATGTGAGGACCCAGAAACCTGGCCCTCCCTTGTCCTGCCTGGTCGCACCCCCACCTTATATGCTGTTTCCGTACCTTGTATTTGCATGAACCTGTGAGTCTATTTCATGCTTCTGATTCTTGGTTAGATTATTTCCTTTGTTCAGAATCCTCTGCTTTTTCTCACAGCAGAATTCTGCCTCAAGAAGTCAGCCAACAAATGTTCATTTAGTCAAGGCTATGGTTTTTCCAGTAGTCATGTATGGACATGAGAGTTGGACTATAAAGAAAGCTGAGTGCTAAAGAATTGATGCTTTTAAACGGTGGTGTTGGAGAAAACTCTTGAGAGTCCCTTTGACTGCAAAGAGATCTAACCAGTCCATACTAAAGGAAATCAGTAATGGGTGTTCATTTGAAGGACTGATGCAGGAGCTGAAACTCCAATACTTTGGCCACCTGATGCAAAGAACTGACTCATATGAAAAGACCCTGATGCTGGGAAAGATTCAAGGTGGGAGGAGAAGGGGATGACAGAGGATGAGATTGTTTTATAGCATCACTGACTCAGTGGGCATGAGTTTGAATAAATTCAGCGAGTTGGTGAAGGGCAGGGAGGCCTGGCGTGTTGCTGTCCGTGGGGTCGCAAAGAGTCAGACATGAACTGAACTGAACTGTCCTCTTTGGTTCCCTTCTCCTCCTGCACTAAATCTTTCCCAGCTTCAGGGTCTTTCCCAGTGATTTGGCTCTTGGCTTCAGATGGTCAAACTATTGGCTCTGAAGTTCAGCATCAGTCCCTCTGTGAAGAGTCCCAGTTGATTTCTTTCATGATTGAGTTGTTTGATACCTCTGCTGTCCACAGGACTCTCAAGAGTCTTCTCCAGCTTCACAGTTGCAAAGCCTCAGTGATGTGGCACTCAGTTCTTGTGGTCCATCCTTCAATTCCATACATGACTTCTCGAAAAACCATAGCTTTGACTGTTTGGATCTTTATCAGTAATGACTCTGCTTTTTAACCTGTGTCCACAATGGTCATAGCTTTTCATCCAAGAGGCAAGTGTCTTGCACATTCATGGCTTCAATCATTGCCCACAGTGATTTTAGAAGTCAAGAAAATTAAAGCTGTCCCAGATTACATTGAATCTCCATCGATATGACTTGAAATGTGGGACCAAATGCCATGACTTTATTTCTTGAATATTGAGTTTTAATCCAGCTTTTTCACTCTCTTCTTTCACCTTCATCACAAAACTCTTTAGTTCCTATTGCCTTTCTGCCATTTGGGTTGTGTCATCTGTAGAACTAAGGTTACTTCAAATTTCTTACAGAAATTTTGTTTCCAGCTTGAGACTCATCCAGCATGTTAGCTTCCATGATGTACTCTGCACAGAAGTTAAATAAGCTGGGTGACAGTATATAGCATTGATGCATGTCTTTTTTTTAATTTTGAACAAGTTCATTTTTCAGCATTCAAATGTGATTCTTATGTCTTGACCTGAATACTCGTTTCACAGGAGACAGGTATGGTGGAATAGCATTCCTGTGTCTTTTAGAATTTTCCACAATTTGTAGTGAACCACACTTTCCAAACCATTAGCAGTGACAATGAAGCAAATGGAGATGATTTTATTGACTTCCCATGCTTTTTCTATAGTTGAAATACCAACTAAGTTTTACCAAGTACACAAGCCTTTTTTTTCTTTCTGTTTTGCTTTGTTTTGGTTGGTTGTTTGTTTCTCTATCTTTTCCAAGTAATCAACTACTAAATGGGAGTTTCCTGAGCAATTGCCATCTATCTCTAGAACAATTAAATTATGCCCATTCTAGTCTTTGACATTTGACTTCCCAGTGAAAACAGTTAAGTTTTGTGAGCTGAAATGAGGGAGCTGAACTGTCAGGACAGTTCTGCAAATAGCTAGATACTTTCAGGAACTGTCCTTTGGGGCTAGATTTTTATATCATCTCTAACCTGGGAAAAAACTATATTTTTTTTTCATGCTGAGGGCAATTCCTCATTAGCAGAAATTTCGGGGGAAAAATATGCTTGATTGCATGTTGGAAGTCAAAGAATTACCAGTTACGTATGTATGCATGTAACCTACTATCAAACATATTAATTCATGTTAACTTAAGTTTGCTGTTTTACTGTCATTCAATAAGGGATTACAGAACTTGTCTGGAAAAAAATCAGAAGTTCCAAATTGGCAGAATGGTAGGAGGACGTTGAGTGCATCTCTCTCCATGAATGAATCACAAATAATACTTCTACAGAGGCAACAGTTCATCAAAAGCATCAGCTAAATACAAGAAAAAACCTTGGTCAACAGAGAGGTCTGTGTGGATATTAGACATAACTGGGAAGAACTGAGTTAAGATGGGAAAATGAGGACAAGAGGAAACAGGACCAAACATGTGCCATGGGGTGGGAGATGGAGAAGCAGGGAAGAGATTTAAGGTCCAGGCAAGCCAACTCACTAAAAGTAAATTACTTTGGACTGAAAGGAAGCCAGGTGAAGAGGCGGATGAAACATAGTTAGTATACAGTGAGAATCACACTGAGAATGTGTGGTGTGGCCCTACATGTCCCTAACTGCAATGCAGGTCAACCAGTGTGCATAGGGCCTGGAAGCTGGAATATGGGATTTATAGAAACATCCTGAGGGAGAACTGCAGTGGACTATGTGGAGATGTCCTGATGGAGCAGGGAGGAGGATGTGTGTTGCAGGGAATGCCTTTCAAGGGATCCCAAACTACCAAAGAAGCAGGAACTTAGTGCTGAGTCACACACAACATGTAGAGACACCATTGTATCCCCCTTGTTCCCACATTCTCAGACTTACTAGCAAGGATAGAGAAAGACTAGCCAGAACTACCACTCACTCTCATGCCTCCAGAGGCTAGAAAAGGATCCCATTATGCCCATGGCTGCTGGCTCCTCTGCACAACTGGTACCACCAGGAATCATGCTGTCCAAGTAGATGTACCACCTCCACCTGTGCTCACCAAGGCAGATACAAGTGTTCCATAAGAGTCATTGGAAGACTCCTTTAGTGACCACATATAGAGGTAGTGATAAAATTATATCCGAGACCCAGGGGCAGGGTCAATAAGGAAGAGGATTGAAAAATTTCCCACCAGCTGAACAAGCTACAGATTAAATCCACATGATCAACTACGCAGACTCTTTATCTATGGAATATATATAAGGACAGTTGGAGTTCCCACAATAGAAAATGCCCAGGCTCTGGCTGCTCTAAAAACACATAGTGCTTAAACCAGATTAGAGTCTGAGCTATCACTATAGCATATCCAGTGTCCAGATCTTCCCAACATAGGAGAGCTTCCTGGAGAAGTGAAGCTTCACTGTGGTTTATCTTGAGCACCAGTAGTACACTGAGAGCTGAGGCCCTAGGTAGCATTTATTATAATTAAAATGTTTTGATTTGTTCTGTTGTCGAATCGCTCTTTTTCTCAGTTGTAGTATTTCTTATTATTAATCTTATTTATTTGGTCTTTTAAGACTGTTTAAATCATATTTTTACTTTTGTATATATACATTTCTAAATTTACCTTGTTTTCCTACTTTCTGTGCCTTTTTGTTGAAGCTTTTCTCTTTCTTTAATAGATATATATTTCTATATTAACTGTGATTTGATGTTGTTCTGTGAGGAGGCTGTTATCATTTTTGTCAGATTGGTCCTCTTTATCTTTCAGGTGGCACTCTGTCCTGTTTATGTTATTTGGACTTTTGACTTATTTGGTTAGTTCTCTTGTTGATTGTCTTCTTCACTATTGTAAATATTGTTTGTCTTATTTTTCATGATTTTGCTTTCTTACCAATTGTGTTTTCCTTTTTTTCCTTCTATCTCTCTAATCTCTTACTCTGGGATCTTGTTTCTTTGACCAGAATTTGGGCCTGATCTTCTAGGGTGTCAGCACTGAGTCCAGGATGATGGACCTCCAGAGAATACCGGGCTCTAGTGAATATTATATGAGAGTACCCATAAAGGTCTGAAACTGAATCTAAGATCCAATCTTTCCCAATTGTCTGCACTACCCAGAGTGGATGCTTCATGCCACACAACAAGCAAGATAGAAACACAAACTGAATCATTAGCATACAGGCTGCCTAATGTCAGACTAATCCCATACACACCTGCAAAAGAAACCAACTGACATGGTTTTGCCATTATATAGAGAAGCCTCAGCTGTGGCTACAATAACATAGCTTCCATTCCCTCTCCCTCCAAGGCCACACAAGCCACTGAACCACAACTTATTCACTTGGCGTATAGACCGGAAGTAAGAACTACAGCCCTGCACCCTGGGAAGAAAGGACAATTACATAGTAAGCTAAAGAAATGTGAAACCAGAGAAATACTTTGCAGGCAAAGGAAAAAGATAAGAACCCACAGTTCAGTTCAGTTCAATCACTCAGTCGTGTGACTGAACGGGACTCTTCGTGACCCCATACAATGCAGCACATCAGGCCTCCCTGTCCATAAGCAACTCCCGTAGTTTACTCAAACTCACGTCCATTGAGTCGCTGATGCCATTCAATCGTCTTATCCTCTATTGTCCCCTTCTTCTCTCAATTATGGTGGAGAGTTCTGACAAAATGTGGTCCACAGGAGAAAGGAATGACAAACCAGTTCAGTATTCCTGCCTTGAGAAGCCCATGAATAATATGAAAAGAAAAAAAAAAAATATAGGACACTGAAAGACTCCCCAGGTCGGTAGGTGTCCAAAATGCTACTGGAGATCAGTGTTGAAATAACTCCAGAAAGAATGAAGAGAAGGAGCCAAAGCAAAAACAACACCCAGCTGTGGATGTGACTGATGATGGAAGCAAGTTCTGATACTATAAAGAGCAATATTGCATAAGAACCTGAAATGTTAGGCCCATGTATCAAGTCAAATTGGAAGTGGTCAAACAGGAGATAGCAAAAGTGACTATCGACATTCTAGGAATCAGCAAACTAAGATGGACTGGAATGAGTGAATTTAACTCAGATGACCACTATATTTACTACTGTGAGCAGGAATACCTTGGAAGAAATGGAGTATCCATCATATTCAACAAAAGAGTCTGAAATGCAGTACCTGGATACTATCTCAAAAGTGACAGAATGATCTCCATTCATTTCCAAGGCCAACTGTTCAATATCATGATATTCCAAGTCTATATCCAGACAGTAATGCTGAAGAAGCTGAAGTTGAATGGTTCTATGCAGACGTACAAGACCTAGTAGAATTAACACCCAGAAAAGATGTCATTTTCATTACAGGGGATGTGAATACAAAAGTAGGAAGTCAAGAAACACCTAGAGTAACAGGGAAATTTGTCCTTGGAGTACAGAATGAAGCAGGACAAAGGCCAATAGAGTTCTGCCAAGATAATTTACTGGTTATAGCAAACACCCTCTTCCAACAACACAAGAGAAGACTCTACAGGTGGACATCACCAGACGATCCACAGCAAAAGTAGATTGATTATATTTTATGCAGCCAAAGATGGAGAAGCTCTATACAGTCAGTAAAAACAAGGTGGGGGCCATACTATGACTCAGATCATAAACTCCTTACTGCCAAATTCAGACTTAAATTGAAGAAAGTAGGGAAAACCACAAGGCAATTCAGGTATCAGTTCAGTTCAGTTCATCAGCCGTGTCCAATTCTTTTTGTTTCCATGAACTCAAGAACTCCAGGCCACCCTGTCCATCATCAACTCCCTGAGCCTACCCAAACTCATGTCCATTGAGTAGATGATGCCATCCAACCACTTCATCTGCTGTTATCCACTTCTCCCCCTGACCTCAATTTTTCCCAGGATCAGGATCTTTTCAAATGAGTCAGCCCTTCAAATCAGGTAGCCAAAGTACTGGAGTTTCAGCTACAACATCAGTCCTTCCAATGAACACCCAGAATTGATCACATTTAGGATGAATTAGTTGGATATCCTTGAAGTCCAAGGTACTCTCAAGAGTCTTCTCCAACACCACAGTTTAAAAGCATCAATTGTTCGATGCTAAGCTTATAGGGAAGCTCTCACATCCATACATGACTACTGGAAAAACCATAGCCTTGACTAGACGGAAATTTATTGGCAAAGTAATGTCTTTGCTTTTTACTTTTTTTTCATTTATTTTTATTAGTTGGAGGCTAATTGCTTTACAATATTGTGGTTTTTGTCATATACTGACATGAATCAGCCATGGATTTACATGTGTTCACCATCCCGATCCCCCCTCCCACCTCCCTCTCCAACCCATCTCTCTGTGTCCTCCCAGTGCACCAGCCCTGAGCACTAGTCTCATGCATCCAACCTGGGCTGGTGATCCGTTTCACCCTTGATAGTATACTTGTTCCAATGCTATTCACTCAGAACATACCACCCTCTCCTCCAACAGAGGCCAAAAGTCTGTTCTATACATCTGTGTCTCTTTTTCTGTTTTGCATGTAGGGTTATCATTACCATCTTTTAAAATTCCATGTATATGCGTTAGTATACTGTATTGATCTTTATCTTTCTGGCTTACTTCACTCTGTATAATGGACTCCAGTTTCATCCATCTCATTAGAACTGATTCAAATGA
>JADEYB020000480.1:16157-34661 GCA_015832495.2 Alces alces
TGTGATTTATGTCAGAGAGTGTTTTGCCTATGTTCTCCTTTAGGACTTTTGTAGTTTCTTGTCTTACATTTATATCTTTAATCCAGTTTGAATATATACCGTGTTCATGGATTGGAAGAATCAATATTGTCAAAATGACTATACTACCCAAAGCAATCTATAGATTCAATGCAATCCCTATCAAGCTACCAACGGTATTCTTCACAGAACTAGAAGAAATAATTTCACAATTTGTATGGAAATACAAAAAAAAAAACCCTCAAATAGCCAAACAATCTTGAGAAAGAAGAATGGAACTGGAGGAATCAACCTGCCTGACTTCAGGCTCTACTACAAAGCCACAGGCATCAAGACACTATGGTACTGGCACAAAGACAGAAATATAGATCAGTGGAACAAAATAGAAAGCCCAGAAATAAATCCACATACCTACAGACACCTTATCTTCGAGAAAGGAGGCAAGAATATACAATGGAAAAAAGGCAACCTCTTTAACAAGTGGTGCTGGGAAAACTGGTCAATCACTTGTAAAAGAGTGAAACTAGAACACTTTCTAACACCATACACAAAAATGGTCTCTGTTTTTTAATATGCTGTCTAGGTTGGTCATAACTTTCCTTCCAAGGTGTAACGGTATTTTAATTTCATGGCTGCAACCAACATCTGTAGTGATTGTGGAGCCCCAACGAATAAATCCAGCTACTCTTTCCCCATCTATTGGCCATGAAGTGATGGCCAGATGCCATGATGTTAGTTTTCTGAATGTCGAGCTTTAAGCCAAATTTTTCACTCTCCTCTTTCACTTTCATCAAGAGGCTCTTTAGTTCTTATTCACTTTCTGCCATAAGGTTGGTGTCATCTGCCTACCTGAGGTTATTGATATTTCCCCCGGCAATCTTCATGCCAGCTTCTGCTTCTTCCAGCCCAGCATTTCTCGTGATGTATTCTGCATTAAAGTTAAATAAGCAGGGTGAAAATATACAGCCTTGATGAACTCCTTTTACTATTTGGAACCAGCCTGTTGTTCCACGTCCAGTCCTAACTGTTGCTTCCTGACCTGCATTCTGGTATCTCAAGAGGCAGGTTAGGTGGTCTGGTATTGACAACTCTTTCAGAATTTTCCACAGTTTTTATGATCCACTTAGTCAAAGGCTTTGGCATAGTCAATAAAGCAGAAATCGATGTTTTCTGGAATTCTCTTGCTTTTCTGATGATCCAGCAAATGTCAGCAATTTGATCTCTGGTTCCTCTGTCTTTCCTATAATCAGCTTGAACATCTGGAAGTTCACGGTTCTCATATTGCTGAAGCCTGGCTTGGAGAAATTTGAGCTTTACTTTACTATTGCGTCCGACGAGTGCAATTTTGCAGTAGTTTGAGCATTCTTTGGTGTTGCCTTTCTTTGGGATTGGACAGAAAACTGACATTTTTCAGTATTGTAGCCACTGCTGAGTTTTCCAAATTTGCTGGCATATTAAGTGCATCACTTTCACAGCAACATCTTTTAGGATTTGAAATAACTCGACTGGAATTCCACCACCTCCACTAGCTTTGTTCATAGTTAGGCTGTCTAAGGCTCACTTGGCTTCACATTCCAGGATGTCTGGCACTAGGTGAGTGATTACACAATTGTGATTATCTGGGTCATGAAGATCTTTTTTGTACAGTTCTTCTGTGTTTTCTTGCCATCTCTTCTTAATATCTCCTGTTTCTGTCAGGCCCATACCATTTCTGCCCTTTCTTGAGCCCATCTTTGCATGAAATGTTCCCTTGGTATCTCTAATTTTCTTGAAGAGATCTCTAGTCTTTCCCATTCTAATGTTTTCTTCTATTTGTTTGCATTGATCGCTGAGGAAGGCTTTCTTATCTCTCCTTGCTATTCTTTGGAACTCTGCATTCAAATAGGTGTATCTTTTCTTTTTTCCTTTGCTTCTCACTTCTCTTCTTTCCACAGTTATTTGTAAGGCCTCCTCAGCCAGCCATTTTGCTTTTTCGCATTTCTTTTTCTTGGGTATGGTCTTGATCCCTGTCTCCTGTAAGATGTCATGATCCTCATCCATAGTTCTTCAGGCACTCTGTCTATCAGATCTAGTCCCTTAAATCTATTTCACACTTCCACTGCATAATCAAAAGGTATTTGATTTAGGTCATACCTGAATGGTCTAGTGGTTTTCCCCACTTTCTCCAATTTCCTTCTCAATTTGGCAATGAGGAGTTCATGAACTGAGCCACAGTCAGCTCCCAGTTTACTTTGCTGACTGTATAGACCCTCTCCATCTTGGATGCAAAGAATATAATCAGTCTGATTCTGTCATTGACCATTGGTGATGTCCATGTGTAGAGTCTTCTCTTGTGTTGTTGGAAGAGGGTGTTTGCTATGAACAGTGAGTTCTCTTGGCAAAACTCTATTAGCCTTTGCCCTGCTTCAGTCTGAACTCCAAGGCCAAATTTGCCTGTTATTCCAGGTGTTTCTCGACTTCCTACTTTTGCATTCCAGTCCCCTATAATGAAAAAGGACATCTTTTTTTGGGTGTTAGTTGTAGAAGGCTATTCCATTTCTTCTAATGGATTCCTGCCACAGTAGTAGATATAATGTTCATCTGAGTTAAATTCAACCATTCCAGTCCATTTTAGTTCGCTGATTCCTAGAATGTCGACATTCAGTCTTGCCATCTCCTGTTTGACCACTTCCAATTTGCCTTGATTCATGGACCTAACTTTCCAGGTTCCTATGCAATATTGCTCTTTACAGCATCAGATCTTGCTTCCATCACCAGTCATATCCACAGCTGGGTATTGTTTTTGCTTTGGTTCCATCCCTTCATTCTTTCTGGAGTTATTTCTCCACACACCTACCAACCTGGGGAATTCATCTTTCAGTGTCCCATCTTTTTGCTTTTTCATACTGTTCATGTGGTTCTCAAGGTAAAAACACTGAAGCGGTTTACTGCTCCCTTCTCCAGTGGACCACATTCTGTCAGACCTCTCCACCATGACCCATCTGTCTTGGGTGGCCCCACACATCATGGTTTCACTGAGTTACACAAGACTGTGGCCCATGTTATCAGATTGGCTAGTCTTCTGTGATTGTGGTTTCAGTCTGTCTGCCCTCTGATGCCCTCTCTCAGTGCCTACCGTCTTACTTGGGTTTCTCTTACCTTGGATGTGGGATATCTCTTCCTGGCCACTTCTCCTGTCCTTGTATATAAGGGTATCTCCTCACAGCCACCTTTTCTGACTTTGGACATGGGGTAGCACCTCTCACACACCGATCTTCACCTTAGATGTGGGGTAAGCCACAGCTCCTCACCTTGGACTTAGGGTCTCTCCTATTGGCTGTTCCTGCATGTGTGCCGCTCCTGTGCCATGCAGTCACCGCTCTTGCATGCACAAATATTGGTCTATAATTTTCCTTTTCTGTGTTTTCGTTAATTTTGATATCCAGTTGATGCTGTACTCATAGGATGAGTTTGCGGATTTGCCCACTACTGTAGTATTTTGAAAGATTTTCAGAAGTGTGTGTGTTAACATTTCCTTTAATGGTTCATAAAACTTACCTGTGAGGCCATCCTGACCTTGAATTTTGTTAATGGGAAAATTTGTCATTAAAGTTTCAATATTAGTGCTCGTAAAGCTGTGTTCATATTTTCTCTTTCCTCTAGTTGAGTTTCCAAGAATTTGTCTGTATCTCCCAGATTCTACATTTATTGGCTTAAAGATGTTTGTTGTAGTCTCTTATGATCCTGTGATATTTCTGTGGTGTCAATTATGACGTTTCCTTTCTCATGTCTAACATTACTGATTTGAGTGTTCTCCCTTTTTTGTTGATAAGTCTGGCTCATGATTCATGTATTTTCTTTATGCTGTCCTAGCACCCTCTTTTAGTATTATTGATCTTTTCTATTGTTTCCATCTTTTTTTTCTTTTCTATTCTCTATGATTTTTCTTTTTTTACCAAAACTAATTTTCAGTTTGTTATTTTTTTGTCATTGTCTAATTGCTTTAGTTGTAAGCTTAGGTTGATTATTTAAGACATTCCTTTTTTATAATCTTTACTTTTAATGTTTATTCCTGTTTCATAAGTTTTATTCAACTACATTATATTGTCATTTGTTTGTATGAATATAAACACACACACACATATTTTTCTTCTCTCTGATTTCTTCATTGATTTTTTAGCCATGTAGAGGTGTATACATGAGCCACAATGTATTGGTGTTTTTTTAATTTTTTTGCTTGATTTTTTTGTTTGTTTGTTTTTGTTTTGCTCCCCACATAACTGACATGTAAATCATAACATTGTGGTAAAAAAAAGATGCTTGATACAATTTTGATTATCTAAAATTTACTGAGGATTGATTTGTGATCTGGTTTGTCATTTATCCTGGACATATATCATTTGCCCTTGAGAAGAAACTGCATTCTGCTGGTTTTGGATGAAATCTACTTAAGTATCAATTAAAATGTCAGGTCTGTTATGGTATTTAAAGCTTGTGTTTTTTTAATACTTCATTTTTAAATTGGAAGATAATTATTTTCCAATGTTGTTCTGGCTTCTTCTGTACAAAAGCATGGATCAGCCCACAGTATACCTATGCCAGTTATTGTGCAGTTAATCATTTGTTGTTGCTGTTTCATTGTTCCACGCCCTTCTTAAATGTTTCATGCATGATCTCTGTTTATTTTCTGAGATGTTTGATCATCTTTACTATTGTTACTCTCAATTCTTTTTCAGTGACACTATTTCCTCTTTAATTATGTCTTGTGTTATTTTACCTTGTTTCTTTGACTGCAACACATTTTTTACTGTCTTCACATTTATTTATCTCACTGTTAATGGTCTTTTCTTCCTAGGGTGCAGGGTGGGAGTTCTTGCTTCCAGTCTGTGCTCTGAGTGGATAAGTGTGGTCCAGTGGTTGTGTGTCCTTGGAGGTTTAGGGCCTGGCAACTATATTCTTGTGGCCACAGCTGAGGCTTCTCTCTCTCATGGTGGGAAAATGTCAGTGGAGTCTTTTGCAGGTATGCACGGGTTTAGTCTAACTTCAGGCAGCATATCTGAGGATGATTTGGCTTGTGTTTCTGTCTTGCTTTTTGAGTGTTGTGAGACATCAGCTCTGGATAGTATAGGCTTTTGGGTGGAATTGGTAGTTTCAGATGGAGTCCTTCATAGGGACTCTCACCAATTAATATTCACTGGAGCCAGGAATTCTCTGGAGGTCTATGATTCTCGGTACAGTGCTGAAACCCTAGATGATAAGGCCCAACTTCTGGCCAGAGAACCAAGATCATATAGGAAGAAATAAGACAGATGACTAAAAGAAACAGAATAATGGTTACATAGAGTGACTGTGATATCATCAATAGAGTGGGTGTGATGACACAGATACAGTGGACGTGAGGTCAGATATAGTGGATGTGATGTTAGATATAATGGACTTGATGTCACAAATAAAGTGTTGTGATGTAATAAAGAGTGGATGTGATGTCATATGTAGTGCAGATGATGCCATACATATAGTGTCTGTGATGTCATACATACACTGAGTTTGATAAAATTGATACACTGGGTGTGATGATGGAGATACAGTGGATGTGATGTCAGACATAGTGGCTGTGAAGTTAAAAATTGTTGTTTTGTCATAACACGGGGTGTGATGCCATATAAAGTGGATATGTCCTAAACATAGAGTGTGTGATGTCATAGATACAGTCATTGTGTGATGTCACATATATAGTGAATGTGATATCATACACAGTAGATGACATGTCATATATAGTGCATGTGATGTCATAAATACTAAGGATTGTTGTCATCAAGTGTGAATATGATATCATGTATAGTGCATATGATGGCATATATATGCTACCTGTGATGTCTTACATAGTTGGTGTGATGTCTTCACAGAGTGGGTGTGATGACATATACAGTGGATGTGATGGCAGTTATAACGGGTTTCAAGAAAGATATAGAGCTTTTGTAGTCATACACACAGTGTGTGTGACATCATATATAGTGGATATGATGTCATAAACATAGTGGGTGCCATGACATACAAACACTTGTATGATGTCATCAAGAGTGGATGTGATGTCATATACAGTGCCTATGGTGTCATACATGCATTGGGTGTGATTTCATACATACATACATAGGGTGTGATATCATCAAGCAAGTGGGTGTGATTACACAGATACAGTGGGTGTGATGTCGGATACTGTGGTTGTGTTGTCATTCATACACCATGTGAGATGTCATATATAATGAGTATGATGTCAAAAACATAGTAGGTGTCTTGTGAAAGATACAGTGGCTGTGATGTCACAAGTGTAGTGTATGTGATGTCAGATACAGTGGGTGTGATGTCATGAATAGAATGGAAGTGATGTCATGAATATGGTCTTGTGATGTCATAATGAGTGGGTTCGATGTCTATCGAATTCATATGATGTCATACATATAGTGGGTGTGATGTCACACATATACTGTGTGTGGTATAATCAATACACTGTAGGTAATGACGCAGCTACAGTGCATGTGATGTCAGATATACTGGGTGTGATGACCTGAATACAGTGGGTGTGATGTCATAGAGTGGTGTGTTATCATAAAGAGTGAATGTGATGTCATATGTAATTCATATGATATCATATGTATTGTGGCTGTGATATCATACAGACAATGGGGGTTATATAATCAATAATCTGGGTGCAATGACACAGATACAGTGGATGTGCTGTTAGATATAATGGGTGTAATGTGAGACAGAGTAGCTTTGATATCATGAATAGAGTGTTGTGATGTCATAAAGTGTGGGCGTGATGTCTTATATAGTGCATATTGTGGAAAACATATGGTATGTGTGATGTCAAACATTCAGTGTATGTTATATGATCAATAGAGTGGGTGTCATCACACAGATACAAATATGGAGGGTGTGATGTCAGATATACTGGTTGTATTGTCTTAACACATTGTGTTTGATGTCAAATATAGTGGATATGAATTCACAAACATAGTGGGTGTGATATTACAGATATAGTGGCTGTGATGTCACAGGTATAGGGGATGTGATATCATAAACCGTGGATGTGATGTCATATATAGGAGATCTGATGTCATGAATGCAGTGGTTGTGATGTCATATATACTGAGGATTGATGTCATAAAGTGTGAATGTGATGTCATGTAGAGTGTGTATGATGTCATACGTATGCCAAGTGTGATGACTTCCATACTTGTTGTGATGTCATCAATACAGCAGGTGTGACATCAGAGATACAGTGGCTGTGATGTCAAATACAGTGGGTGAGATGTCAGGTATAGCCGTTATGGTGTCATGAAAGCAGTATGTATGATATTGTTTTGCCTGATGTCCAAATCCGCGAGTGGGAAGAGAGAAGGTTTCCAAGAAAATGCAATTCACAAAAAGGGAAGTTTATTACTAACTCGAGCCAGGGCCTCTGCCGCAACCAACACAGTGGTGCAGGGTCAGAAAGCCTTGAGCAGAGGCGGTTACCCAAATTTATAAGGTATGCATAAGTGGTTAGTAGCTGGCTTAAGCGGATTGGTTACATGTTTTCAAAGCAATTTCATTGTTACAAACTTTTGCGGGCTTTTTTCAAAGCTGGGTGTTTGCGGGCTTTTCAGCTCTCCCTTTGTTTCTTACTGGGTGCATATTGATTGGCTGGCTCCAGGTTACCTGATGGGGGTAGGGAATCTTACCATTTCAGGGGAAGCTAAAACTTAGGTTCAGGCCACCTGTCATGGTATTAACCCTGGCAGCCTTACATTCCCCCCTGTCTTGTCTTTCCTGTAGAGGAATCTTTCTCTTCATCCTGGGCTACCATCTGATATTGTTGCCTCAATACCATAATCTGAATGGTATTTAGACGTTCTTTAATAAATGACACTAGCCGGTTTAAAATACAAGGGCCAAATGTAAGTGTTAATAACAGCACTATAAGTGGGCCCAGGAGAGTGGAAACTAAGGTGGTCAGCCAGGGAGAGCGTTGAAACCAACACTCAAACCATCTCTGTTGGGCCTCCCATTCCCTCTTTCATTCCACCAGCCCTTCTCTCACTTTTGCCATAGATTTTCTTACCATTCCTGTATGGTCTGCATAGAAACAACATTCTTCTCCCAAAGCTGCACAGACCCCACCCTGTTGGAGAAAAATCAAGTCTAATCCTCTCCTATTCTGCAAGAACACCTCAGACAAGTAAGTCAGAGACTTCTCTAAGTGGCTGATTGATTCTTCTATGGGAGTTATATCTTCATCTATAGCAGCTTGTAGGGAGGAAAACCCTTGGCCTTGCAGAGATAGTGAAGCTATTCCTGTCCCTGCTCCTGCCAGCCCAAGACTGAACAAGGCTGCCATGGTGATCGCACTGATTGGTTCTCTCTTTTGTCTTAGCATTTCCTGGTCCCAATGTGAGTACATAACCTCTTCAGAGTGGTATAAGATTTTTGGCATTACAGCAACCAGGAAACAGAATTCTTGACTCTGGTTAAAAACCTTCACATTTAAACATCGGGTTAGTCCAGTATTTGAACAAATCCACCAACCCCCAACCTCTGGAACAATCCAATTTTTGCCGTGTAACCATAGGTTACTAATAGTCCGGGCACAGAGGGGAGTTTTATCACATGGCACTGTGGCTAAACAGAGTCCCTGTCCCCAAACTTCATTCACTGTGAGGCCAACCTTGTGTTCTTCCCATCGGCATTGGGGTGGGTTCTGGCCTGAAGACAAGTGGTAAGAGATATTGAGGCCTATGGTCTTATAGAAGGGTGGGTGAAGATTATAACAAAGCCAACAGAATTGGGTCGCATTAGGCTTGGTATGGTTTAAGACCATAAAGGTTGCGTTCACTAAGGCCCATAGGGGGTCCTGAATCGCTGAGCTAATGGTAACAGCCAGAGGGCCCGGGGTTTCTGTGAATTCGCCTCTGAGGCTCATGGTAGAGGAGATGTTAAATGTTCCTGGCGAGCTTGGTCTGAAGGTGGTTGGCTTGGGGGTCGCCTTGTGCCCCCGTAATGTTTTGACCAGATTGGGACCTAAACTATGTACCTGCACCGGCTCAATAACCTGTTTAATGATTAAAAGCTCGCCTTGGTAAGGGCCGGGCCAATTTATGTGAAGCTGAAAACCCCTAGTCAGTCATGAGGTCCAGCAGTTTCCTTTTTTCGCCCATTCCTGGTTAAATTGTACTCGTACCTGAGGCCCCTGGTGTCTACGGTCCTTGAAGGTGAAGCTAACTAGATCCCTGTTTCCGACATCCCACCTCTGGGGTCCATCACAAGAGGTCACACAACTCCAGCTCCTGCAATAATAGCTTTCTATGCCACCACAGGTTTTCCAGTTATTTCTTACATAGCCCAGGCAAGCCCAGAACCCCAACCTATGGTTTTTTATCCCATCCCTATAGTACTTATCATAGAGACCATCCTGCTTTGTGAAGAGGCTTGAGAGGTCGAGGTTCAGGTCCGGCTACCAGGTGTTCAGAGGGTGGATTCCTGAGGTCTCATTGAGCAGCTCATGAGTTTGCCCATCATTGAGTTTCCAGGTGATCTTAGCAGGTTGATGGGGGTTATGACTGGTCGCTCCTGGGTCGATGAGAGCTGCCATCAGCAGGAGAATTAGGAGGCCTCCCAGCGGGTAAGTTTCAGTTTCAAAGGATTTGACGGGTGAGGATTCGCATTCCATTCTGCTCGTGCTTTTTCCTGTTCTTCCGGTGTGGCTTGCCGCACGTGATTGCAGTGAACCCAGGGTCCAATCCCGTCGACCTTGACAGCGGTAGGAGTGGTAAGAACAACATAAGGGCCTTTCCATCTAGGTTCTAATACGCTAGATTGGTGTCGTTTTACCCAAACCCAATCCCCTGGGCCAATATTATATGAGGGGAGGGCCCTCTTATTTTGGCCCTCGTGTATCTCTCAAATCAATTTCCAAACATGGTTACGCACCTTATTTAATGCCATCAGAGTTTGCTGGAATTGTCCCAAAGTAGGGGGTGGCAGGCATTTTCCTTCGAAAATAGAGTACACAGGAGGGGGTCTTCCATACAGAATCTCAAAAGGGATAAGATTCAGCTTATAAGGGGTGTTACGCACCCAAAAGAGTGAAAAGGGGAGGAGGGTCACCCAGTCCCCACCAGTCTCTATTGCCAACTTTGTCAAAGTTTCTTTTAGGGTCCGATTCACTCTCTCAACCTGTCCTGAGCTCTGGGGATTATATTCGCAATGTAACTTCCATTTCATCCCCAGAGCTTGGGCAAACCCTTGTACAATCTGGCTCACAAAGACGGGTCTGTTATCAGAGCCCATAGTCACTGGCAGCCCGTACCTAGGCACTATCTCCTCTAAGATATTTTTAGCAATCACTATTGCTGTCTCTCCCTTAGTGGGGAAGGCTTCCACCCACCCTGAGAAGGTATCTACCAGAACCAACAGATAGCGGTACCCATACTTGCCTGGCCTTACCTCAGTGAAATCTATCTCCCAGTGTTGCCCTGGCTTTTCCCCTCAGTACCTTGTTCCCGAGTGCTGCTTTTTCTCTGTCCTCATCAGCTGACATGCTTCACAGGCTTGAATTATTTTTCGAACAGTTGCATTTTGTTGAGGGAAACTCAGGCAGGCCGTCTGGAGAAGTGTTAGGGTATTTTTTCCTCCCAAGTGTGTAGTTGTGTGCAGGTGTTCACACAGGTGACGGCCCAGGGTGGCAGACAATATCAGGTTGTTGTTTTGGTCTCGGTACCATCCATCTTGGTCATCCTTCTGGAGGGTGGTATCCTTGTTGATCCAGGTGAGATCAGGGAGGGAATATTCGGGAACTGGTGGCAAAGTCCCCATAACAGGAGGTGGAAGTCCCACGGCTAATATGGGGGCAGTGTAGTCCCGGCTAGCCACTTCTCGAGCGGCCGCATCAGCGGCACAATTGCCCCACACCTTAGGGTCTTCTCCTTTCTGGTGACCGGGGACATGTACTATAGCTACTGCCCGGTATAGTTGGACAGCTTCCAGGAGCCTGCGAATCTCGGGCAAATGTTTGACCTCTTTTCTCTCAGCTGTCCGAAATCTCCTTTCTTGGTATATGGGACCTTGAATATGGGCAGTGCTGAAAGCATATCAGCTGTCAGTAAAAATGGTGACTCTCTTTCCTTTGTCTTGCTCCAGAGCCTGTATTAGGGCAATCAATTCTGCTTTTTGTGCAGAAGTGTTTGGGGGATGTGTCTCAGCCCATATTGTCTGCCCTGAATCATTAACTATGGTGACCCCCACCTTTCTTTGCCCATCTTTTACATAGCTGCTCCCATCGGTGAACCATACTAGCTCACTGTTGCTTACGGGTACATCAGTTAAGTCTTTTCGTGCCGCCAGGGCCTCAGCCAATATCTCACTGTAATCATGGAGAGGGTGGCCCTTCTCTGGGTTAGGTAGGAGTGTGGCCTGATTCAGGAAGCAAGGGGTCTGAAAACGCACTTGTGGGGCATCAAGCAGCAAGGCCTGGTAGTGTGTCAAGTGGGCATTGGAGATCCACTTACCCGGCAGCTACTTTAAAACCCCTTCAATGGCGTGGGGGGTGTAATCCGAGAGTTGCTGTCTGTATGTCAACTTGTCAGCATCGCAGACGAGGAGGGCTGTAGCTGCAATGATGCGAAGACAAGGGGGACACCCAGTGGCCACCGGGTCTAATCGCTTGGAAAGGTATGCCACCGGACGCTTTTATGGTCCCCATTGTTGCGTCAAGACCCCCTTTCTTATTCCTTGGTTTTTTATCTACAAAAAGCTGGAATGGCTTATTAGGGTTAGGCAGGGCAAGGGCTGGGGCTTCTAGTAGGGCTCGTCTGAGTGTCTGGAAAGCCTGGTTCATTGGCTCAGTCCAAGTCCAGTTTTGGGTCTCTTTACTTCCCTCATACAAGGGCCGGGCCTTCTCAGCAAACCCCATGATCCACAGTCTGCAATATCTAACATTCCCCAGAAACTCTCTCACCTGGCGGGGGTTCTTGGGCTCTGGTATCTGCAATATTGTTTCTTTCATGGCCTGGGCTAGCCACCTTTGCCCCTGCCTGATCTTATACCCCAAATAGGTGACCTCTTGCCAGGCTATTTGTGCCTTTTTTGTGCTAGCGCAATACACCAAGATGCCTAGGGTCTGTAAGAGGTCCCCGGTGGCACGGCTGCATGCCTCTTCTGTGGTTCTAGCCAACATAAGGTCATCTACATATTGTAGCAGAATGACCTCTGGGTGGAAAGCCCAATATTCGTGGAGGTCCTCACTCAGAGCCTCATTAAACAAGGTAGGGGAGTTCTTGAACCCCTGTGGGAGGCGGGTCCAAGTTAATTGTACTACCGGTTGGCCCTCCCCTTCAGTCCACTCAAAGGCAAATATCTCCTGGCTCTGGGCCGCCAGGGGTAGGCTGAAAAAGGCATCCTACAAGTCCAACACAGTGTACCAAGTGTACTCAGACAGTAAGCTGCTCAGGAGGGTATATGGGTTAGGGAAAGTAGGGTGTATGTCACTCACCCATTTGTTGACTTCTCGCAGGTCTTGGACAGGTCTGTAATCTGTCCCCCCTGGCTTCTTCACCTGCAGTAAGGGGGTATTTCAATGGGATTGGCATCACTTGAGAATTCCGGCATCCATGAGATGTCGAATGTGGGGAGTGATCCCTCACTGAGCTTCCTGGCTTATGGGGTACTGTCTCACCGTCACAGGAATTACCTCGGCCTTTAGCTCAATGATGACCAGATGTCTCTGTTTGGCTAGTCCCATTCCTGCCGTTTCTGCCCAGGCCAATGGGTATTTATGGACCCACGGCTGTACATCTAGTGCTATTGTCTCTGAGGGCTTAGGTGCAAAAAGTCTGTATTCATCTCTTAAGGCTAGGGACAAGACATGTATGGGTTGTCTAAGTCTATCCGTGACTGACATTCCCCCAGGGTCAAAATGGATCTGAGCATTAACTTTAGTCAACAAGTCTCTTCCAAGTAGAGGGGCTGGGCATTCTGGTATCACCAAAAACGAATGAGACAGCTGGTGGGTCCCCAGATTGACTTTTCATTCTGTGGTCCAACAATATCTTTTTGTCCCCGTGGCTCCTTGCACTAAGCTGGTTTTCTTAGACATCGGTCCCAGTTTTTTATTTAAAACAGAGTTTTGGGCGCCAGTATCTACCATGAAGCCAACGGGTTTCCCCTCCACATGTATGGTTACTCAGGACTCGGGAAGGGGTGCCGAGTTTTGACTCTCCTAGTCACTGTCTTCCCCCGCATATAGAACTCGAGTTCCAGGGGGGATTTTTTCTCTCTGGGTCATTCTTCTCCTTGAGTCCCTCTTAGGGCACTCGTTTTTTCAGTGCTCCTGTTCTTTGCAGTAGGCGCACTGATTCTTCTTTAGGGCCTGCCTTTTTGTTTTCTCTTTTTCTCCCATCTGGGGGTCTCAAGGTTCCCTCAATTCTGTTCCAGCCTTTATCCCTGCAAAAAGAATCTGGGCTAGCTTTCTCTGGTTCTTCAGGTTTTCCCTCGCCCTACGTTCCTTATCTTCTTTCCTGATCTTCTCAGCTAATTCCCTTTCCTCCCGTCGAATTCATTCTTCCCTTTCTTCTGGGGTCTCCCTATTATTAAATACCTTTTCAGCTGCTTTCAGTAAATCCTGCATTGTCAGTTCTCCCAATCCCTCTATCTTCTGTAATTTCTTCTTAATATCTGGGGCTGGCTGATGTACAAATGCTAACAGAACTGCAGCGCATGACTCCTCAGCCTGGGGGTCCATAGGTGTATATTGCCTGAAAGCTTTCATCAGCCTCTCTAGGAAGGCTGCTGGGCTTTCAGTGGGCTTTTGCCTTACTAGATTTACCTTTGCCAGATTTGTCGGCTTTCTAGCTGTGGCCCGCAGGCCAGCCATTAGAGTCTGGTGGTACACTCAAAGATGTTCCCTACCTTCCATCCACTCGAAATCCCAGTTAGGCCGCAACAGAGGAAACCCCTCATCCAAGAGATGAGGCTGGGTGGTTGGCCTCCCGTCGACTCCCGGGACCCGTTTCCGTGCCTCTGCCAGAATTCGCTCCCATTCTTCTGTGGTGAAAAGTACCTGCAACAGCTGTTGACAATCGTCCCAGGTGGGGTTGTTAGTGAACAAAATGGAATCTAAGAGGTCAATGAGGCCTTGGGGTTTCTCTGAGAAAGGAGCGTTCTGGGTTTTCCGATTGTACAGGTCACTCGTGGAAAAAGGCCAGTACTGATATGTTCACTCTCCGCCTGGGTTAGCTGGTCCCACTTGGATGGGGAGTGCCTGAACAGTGGATGAAGGTAACTCTGGGTCCCCAGGGTCTTGCCCACCCTTATCTCCCCTAGTTCTACCCCGGGTCCCCAAGGCTGGCCCCCCCTCATGGTCAGTTCCCGTTGGCCCTCTTAATCCTCTCGGTTCACCCATGGGAGCTTCTCTCCTCTGAGGGGATTGCAAGGAGGGCACATATGGTGGAGGCCTCATCTCCATTTCTAGGTCTATCAGATTTGGACACGATTATTCTTGAAAGACTAGTTTTGGGTCCTCTTTCTTTTTGGTTTCCTCCGGGGGGTCGCCATCACCAGGACCTGTGAATTGGAGGAATTAGGTGTTTGTGAATGAAAGGTTTTAACCATTTAGGTGGATTTTCTACTAGATCCTGCCAGACCGTGACATAGGGGACCTGACTCGGATGGCCCCAGGGATCAGGAGCCATAATCTTCTTAGAGCCTGTATGATGGACGGTTGAAAGGTGCCTTCTGGAGGCCATCCAACCCAGAAGGTGGGCCACTCTGCAGAACAAAAAGTTATTAATTTACTTTTTTTGACTAACAAAGACAAGTTATGGGCCCTGGCCCTGACATCCGAAAAATGGTCAGTCATGAGAGAAAGTGGGGTAGATTTTCCCTGACCCATGGTCAAAGAATAAACGGTAGGGAAGAGAGAGAGAGGAAATCACTGAGAACGACCACCAAAAATCCTACTGGGAGTGGTGGCGGCCAAGAGGTTGGGCTTATGGTATGCTTTTGGAACTGTTTATGTGCCTGCATCGTTGCACGGAAGTTTTCTTGCTGGGGGCGGGCACCCTAGAGGTTTCTAGCTCGTCTGTGACCCCCTTATCCTCTCACGGGAGTCTTCAAGTGGCAGGCGCCCTAATGGCCTTTAAGTGCCTGACCCGTGCCCACATGAAGAATTTTAGGCCACGTCCTCAGTTAGGGATGCCAAAGGAGAGTTTCACCTGGTCAGGCTCTAGTTACTGAGGTTCACTTATTGTAGGGCCTTCAGAGTCCACCAGAGTGTAGCCCTGGCCGGGATTCATCAATTGCCCCCACAACTGCTCACCTGTTCACTGAAATTCCTGAAAAGAAAAGGAGTTGAGGGCAGATAAGAGAAGAAAAAGAGAAGGAGAATAAGTCAGAAGAGAGAAAAGAATGATGCACCAGAAGAGAACAAGACTAGAGACAATGCCAGCACACACAAAAAACACGGAGACACAAAGACAAACACACAGACAAACAAACGTCAGCCGACAACACAGTGCTGGGTTTTCGGGCCCCCTGAATTTTCTTGCCTCCCGGTAGCGGATTTACCTTACTGAATGGTGCTCACTCTTCACCAGACTCGGGGTCGGGAGAGGAACTTTCTTTCCCGCAGAATTGGCTGCCTCTCAGCACCTCCACTGGCCTTGGCCTTACACCGGCTGGAACATTTAATCCGTTCCCCCCTTTGAAAAAGTCTTCCTTCAGAGTCAGCTGCCTCCCAGCACATCCGCTGGCCTCGGCCTTACGCTGGCTGCCCCACTTTAGAGAAAGCTTTCCCACGGAGTCAGCTGCCTCCCAGTGCGTCCACTGGCCTTGGCCTTATGCCGGCTGGCCCCCTTTATAGAAAGCCTTCTTCTGCCCCAGATACCTTCCTGTTTCCCAGCAGGGCCTCAGACTTACACTGGACTTTCCTTTTCTGCATGAGCACTGGTGTTATTATTTATACTTCCCCTTTGTCCTTTAAGTGTTCTCTTCTCCCAGTCAAGGGATCCCGGACGAGCCCCAAAATGTGTTGCCCAATGTCTGAATCCCCAAGCGGGAAGAGAGAAGGCTTCCAAGACAATGCAATTCACAAAAAGGGAAGTTTATTACTGACACGAGCCAGGGCCTCTGCCGTAACGAACACAGTGCTGCAGGGTCAGAAAGCCTTGAGCAGAGTCGGTTACCCAAATGTATAAGGTATGCATAAGCAGTTAGTAGCTGGCTTAAGCGGATTGGTTACATGTTTGTAAAGCAATTTCATTGTTACAAACTTTTGCGGGCTTTTTTCAAACCTGGACGTTTGTGGGCTTTTCAGCTCTTCCTTTGTTTCTTTCTTACTGGGCACATATTGAATGGCTGGCTCCAAGTTACCTGATGGGGGGTAGGAAATCTTACCATTTCAAGGGAAGCTAAAACTTAGGTTCAGGCCGCCTGTCATGGTATTGAGCCTGGCAGCCTTACAATATCATATATATTGGATATGATGTCATAAATATACTGGGTGTGATGTCATACATATAAGGGTGTGATGTCATTAACAGTTCATGGGATGTCATGAATACAGAATGTGATGTCATACATATAGTGTGTGTGATGTCATACAGAGAGTGGGTGTGGTATAATTGATACACTGTATTTGATGACACAGATATAGTGGATGTAGTGTCAGATATTGTGGGTGACATGGCAGATATAATGTTTGTGTTGTCATGTGTGTGATGTCATATATACTGTGTGATGTCATGAATGCAGGGGATGTAATGTGATAACTAAAATGGTGTGCAGTCATAAAGTGTGGATGTCACATTATGTATAGTGGATAAGATGGCATACATAAAGTGGATGTGATGTCATATATACAGTTGGTCTGAGATCATCAATAGAGTGGTTGTGATGACACAGATACAGTGGATGCAATGTCAGATATAGTGGGAGTGATATCATGAATATAGTGCATGTGATGTCATAAATAATGTGGTGTGATGTCATAAAATGTGGATGTGATGCCATATATAGTGTATGTGATATTATACATATAGTGGGTGTGATGTCATACATACAAAGGGTGTGATATCATCGAAAGTGTGAGTGTCATGACACACATGCAGTGGCTGTGATGTTACAAATATAGTGAATGTGATGTCGTATACAACGGATATGATGTTGTCATATATAGTGCATGAGATCTCATAAATACAATTGGTGTGATATCAGCAATACAGTGGATATGATGACATAGATACAGTGGATACGATGTCAAATATGGTGGGTGTGATGTCATAAAAACGGTGGTTTGATGTCATAAAATGAGGATGTGATGTGTTGAATAGTGCAAAAGTTGCCATACATATGCCGATTGTGATGTTATACAAAGAGTGGGTGTGATGTTGTCAATACAGTGGGTGTGATGACACAGATTATTGGCTGTGATGTCACATGTATAGTGTATATGTTGCCCTACATACTGGATGTGGTTTCATATATAGAGGTTGTGATGTCATAAGTACAGTAGTGTGATGACTTAAGGAGTGGATTTGATGTTATATAGAGTGCATATGATGTCACACATATAGTGGGTGTGATGTCATACAAAAGTGGGTGTGATGTCATAAATAGAGTGTTGTGTTGTCATAAAGCATGGGGAGGATGTCGTATATAGTGCATAATGTGCCATACATATAGCATGTGTGATGTCATATATACAGTGTTTGTTCTATAACCGATAGACTGGCTGTGATCACACTGATAGAGATATGGAGTGTTTTATGTCAGGTATAGTGGATGTATTGCTTTAAAACAGTGTGTTTGAAGTCTAATATAGTGGATATGAATTCACAAACATAGTGGGTGTGATGTTACAGATATAGTGGCTGTGATGTCAAAGGTATAGGGGATGAGATGTCATAAACCGTGGATGCGATATCATATACAGGAGATCTGATGTCATGAATGCAGTGGTTTTGATGTCATAAATACTGAGGATTGATGTCAAAAAGTGTAAATATGATGTCATGTAGACTGTGTATGATGTCACACGTAGGCCAAGTGTTATGACTTGCATACTTGCTGTGATGTCATTGATACAGTATGTGGGATGACACAGATACAGTGGGTGTGACATCACAGATTTAGTGGATGTAGTGTCAGATAAAGTGGGTGAGATGGCAGATAAAACGTTTGTATTCTAATGTGTATGAGATCATATAGAGTGTGTGTGATGTCATGAATGCAGGGGATGTAATGTGACAACTACAATGGTGTAAAGTCATAAAGAGTGGATGTGACGTTATGTACAGTGCATAATATGGCATACATAAAATGGGTGTGATGTCATATATACAGGTGGTCTGAGATCATCAATAGAGTGGTTGTGATGACACAGATACAGTGGATGCAATGTCAGATATAGTGGGAGGGATGTCATGAATACAGCACATGTGATGTCATAAATAATGTGGTGTGATGTCATAAAAT